>JAQGBU010001182.1:0-14843 GCA_034698605.1 Isotoma decorata
ATTTTTAGGGCTAACTTTTGGTCTTCTTGCCAATGGTTTTTTCAGTTTGGCTGTACATGTGATAGTTATGGAGGAGTCGTTTTCAAGCGCGACAGAGTGACAGGACAGCAGCACTTCAATTCAATTCATTAGTTTATTTCAGTGACAATTTTGTATTACTATGATGATTTAATTATAAACGATGTTAAGAGTTTAAAAAAACGGGTCTAGGACATAATGGTCTCCACATTATGGTCTGAGGACAAAATGGTATACTACATTATGGTCACCACAAAATGGGCTTCACTTTATGGTCTGAGGATCCATGTCTGAGTAATAAATCCATGCCGAACGGTTCATTTTTTCACCTATTTTTTAGGTTAATGAAGATGACAGGTCGTTTAACCACATAAGGTGACAAGCATAGCAATAACAACCTCCTAACGAGATTATTATATCAATTCGTTTGACATTATGCCTTCATATTACGACTCATAAACATTGCCTGGAAGTCGAAACATTATACGAAACTATATCAAACTTGGGTCAAGATTAATGGATGCAATCTTTTGTCCATAAGTACCATTTGACGAACGAATATCTAATTGAGCCTTCGAAGAATGCCTATATCAATTAGACACCATACACCCCCAATGAATTTTTTTATCTTCAAAGATGTCTTTATTGTAGTCCCGCTATCAGTTGATTAAAGACAAATTGAACCGTTAACAAGTTTTTGTCCATGTCATCAAACATATATATCAAATGACACGACTGACAAAAATCAACTATAAATTAAAAATTATGGACTAAACATTATCTCATTGTAATCAACAGTTGTATCATTCGCAATAAAATATATATTAAAAGTACATTCGTAAATTAATAAAATATTAATCATACTCTGTCACAGCAGTTAGAATCGTGGTGCACTATAATAACGATTGATTATCATATCAGGGTCACCCAGCAGTATAGTAGTCAGTGTAGTTACTTAATACATTCACATTATTAACTTCTTGTTTGTAAGTCGTATAATATATGCACAATATGCAGAAATGAGTTGTGTATTCTCTCTTTAATTTTTAATCAAGGGGATGTTCGTAAATTACGTAACGCAAGGGGGGGGGGGCTTGGAAATTGCGTTACGCTGCCTCTGTCCGACCATAAATGGCGGCCATGTTTTGCTTTACGAGGGGTGGGGGGATGCGTTGCATATATTATATAAATCACTGCAAACTGCTAACTCACTGACTGACTCGATAAAACAAATACACTTGATGAGCACACAGCATACACATTCTAAATTGGAAATCGATAGATTATCTAAAAAATAACTTACCGTATTATGAAAATTCATTATTAACTTTGGAAGCACTAATTCTCACAATAAATTTGAAATAAAATTCGATTTTCCTTTGACAAATTAATAAATTACGAAGAATTAATGTAACGCGGTAGTATCATCCTCATTATCATGGTCATAAAGTTATCATCAGCATTAACAACTTCATAAATTGCTTTTGTAATAATATATAATAGTATAACAGTATTGTAATAATCCATACACCTACATACAGTAAGTATATCACATGGTCAGTTATATAATTCAGTAATTAATGTAATATAAATACATATTGTAATTTAAGAGTTAATTCAACAATATATAAGGACTCCTGTTTCTTTAAAATAACATTGTCATTATGCACCATCACCATATCATTCTCATCTTATCTTAATCGTTATATAATATCATCATCATCATCATAGTCATCATTTACAGCAATTTATTTTCAATATTATATAATAATATAATATTCTATTTTATCATCATCATCATTCATAATATAATCATCGTGCTATAATGTATTATATTATGATGATGATTATTTTATTGTAGTTGATTTCTAACCTAACCCGACTATTTAAATTACTGAACTCCACGTAATAATTATTTTTTACCGTTTTTTTCCTTCGTAAATTGTAATCTTAAAATTCAATCGTATCGTTAACATCATCAAGGTATTTTTTGATTACGTGTCTCATCAATTAATGTACTTTATCACTGATGATAAATCTATCTATTAATATTATTGATCTGGCTAAGTGTTAAATTGTTGCTGACTTGTGTTGTCCGTTTCTTTTCACCAGTAGTAGTAGTAAGGTAAAAGTTTTTTATGTGTAGCATGTGTAGCTATCATTAAATACGGAAAACACAGGTCTTTTATATTAAATGGCTTAGTTAATAAATATTATCAGTATTTCAAATTTATAATTTAATTACATTAATTGTTTCTTTTTTTGCCCCTGTTTCACACCAAGTCTGATGTAGTAGTAGCAGTTAGTAGTTAGTAATTAATTAGTGACATGGATTAATACGTGGAGGGCGAATGTATTTAGTTTTTTTTTAGATTTTAACCAATTTTCTTCACACCTACTCATTACCATTTTATTACCAATGTGCCAATATAATTTAATACAATACGTAAATGTAAAATTTATCTTTTGAATAATAATAATTAGTATGTATGGTATCATCATATGTATCGGGTTTGTCTTGTCTGTCTCTGTTTTGTTTTTAAAGAATATCTAAATTAGCTTTTTATCTATGGGAATCGTATGATAGCATTCTATTCAATTTAATAATTATTATGGCTTCGGAAAGCTTATCTTTCTTTACGCTTTCACTACTTTCACTAATTGTGCGGAACTTACTGACAGTTTTGATTTTTATGATTTGAGAATTTTTTTCCAATCACTTTTCGTCCTAAGTTCAGAATATCATACAGTTTATACATGTACCATGTACGATTCTAATAAATAGTACCATCATTATTATTAACCACTATATTCTTCGACTTTGTTATCTTTGATAAATAAAGACTGTCTTCCTAAAATCTAAGTTAGTTCCATCCAGCGCTTTCATTATAATGAAATGAAATTTAGGTAGAGAATAATTCTGTGCAACTATTATTATAATTATTACTAATATTTACGATGTATCAAATACAGCACCCTTTATATTGGTTGGGTTGGGATTGTATAATAATGATAATGCTTTGCTTGAGACTAGTCTTGCGAGATAATTTTAACCTACTTCCGGCTATTTTGCATTAAAGTTTTAATATATTTATACCGGGTATCAAAAACCTTGTGTTGTTGCTGGATGTTTTGTCCAAAGACAATAATAGTAATAATAATATAATTAGTAAATTTTAGTAAGTTATAAGTAGTTTACGTGGTTAGTAGCGTAGCAGTAGTAGTTGTGTTTAATCTTTAACCCTAATAAGTGTACATGTTTGACTAAGCAGAAGAGTTAGTATATTAACGTCCCTCCGATTGATATTTATTTTAGGTAGGTCACGTCACAGGGGCCAAAAAAGGACAGGCATTACTTTCATTGTCTCTCGAGTGATGAATTATTATTTTTATTAGTATCGCTAACCATAAATGACTAAATTACAGTGTAGATAAGTACTTTGAAGTAAAGTGTATCATTTTAACCAGCATTTTATACACATATAGATGTTCACATATATATGTTCACATATGTATGTGAACATCTATGTTCAATTATTATTACACTTTATTATATGTTCGAATGGTGATTCGAACCATTTTCGATTCGAACCAATCAATAATAAAAAGTCAATATTGTTATTGATTTTTTTCCGAAGGGGTCACAAAAAGGGTTGGTAAGGTTCCTGGTTGGTTTAAGTAAGTTTTTTTGTCTTTGTCGAGGATTCATCCTCTACAATAATGATAAGTATACACTTCATACCTTTTTACTGTACATGGAACGATATGAAGTTTCCATTAAATTCTGATCTGATTCTCTGAGATAATTTATTAGCAATTATTTGTGACCCAGCCACTATAACGAAGACTTTAAAATTGTTTTCACGTCGACGTATTCTAGGATAACATTTTCTATCGATGCTATTATACTAGTTTTATATTGGTTTTGCCTACCTAACGAAGGTGGGAGTGCTCAGAGTTGATACCACTTTTTATCCTTGTACTTGAGCATTAGTTGATGTGCTGCAGAGGAAAAGTTTTCTGCGTCATTCATCATCTTCTCTGTTTTGTCTTCGAGTTGACCCAATTTCTGACCTCGTTCTACCATCATCATTTTTGTCTTTGCTACTTCGCCCCCTAGAGTTCCGGCTCTCATTTGTAAGTGTTCTGCCCCTGGTGGGGCTCCTGGTCCTGGAATAAGCTTTGCAACTGATCTTGAACTTTTACCACTCACTTGCTCTCCAACTAGATAAAAAGATAAAATAATTATTCAGATGCATTTCGTTTTATATTTCGGACCGATTTCAGTTCTTATCAAAAAGCGAATACATACAAAGTTCTTCTCTATCAAGGTTTCGAACTCCAACTCCGAAGAGTCCTGCGAAAAAGCTTTCTTTTGGTCTTTCCGGCATTTCTGTCTCTAGGAAAAGATGCCCAAGAAGTTCGTCAAGGTTTGAGCTACAAAAATGAAGAAATAATTTATTTCATACACTTCCCTCGTTATCATGGTATTTTCATAATTAGAAGACAAACTACAGATATTTTTTGAACTTACTAGAATTCATCAGAAATGGTAAACTTTTGTATCTCACTAGGAGAGCTAAGGAACATCCCATGACCATAGGAGCTAAGACAGAAGGTTTTCGCGATTCTGAAAAATATTATAATCCATGGATTAAAACCTATCAACTCGTCCCTACCACCTAGACATCCAAGTAGTACAATAAATGTAGTATTATGTAAAGAGAAAGTATTATATATTTAGCCTCTCTGTGTGGTATTAGTGCACAGGAGTGATTTAAGGTGAACTCAAAATACAGATAATAATCATAATCATACTTAATCATAATAATCATACTAATAAATATAGAATCATAGTCATCATCAAAGACATAAAAGTAGTGAACATATAAAACTAAAAAGTGAACATAGAAGTGAATAATGATATAAAACCCAGCCAGAAAGAAAGTGAATCAATCACTCAAGCAGGGCCGTCATGCTCTGCTACTTACGAGTTTGTGTCCTCGTTCACAATTATTTGCTGTCCCCAAATGCTCAACATAGGATCCACTATCCCCGATTTCCTCGCCTGGTGAAAACTGACACACATAGACAACAAACAAACAAGCATGTATAGGCAAAGGTCAGCAGCCAAGAGCCAAAGGTATGAGAGTGGTGTGGGGGGTTTGGAAGTCACATGACATTAGCTCTTATTTTCTTGTTGTGGTACTAACGCGTTTATATATTGGCATACCATATTTCCCAATTTTGTCACACCCCCTGGAAAAGCTCAGGACGTTTTTCTTTTTAGAAACCGGAAACCCCAGAGAGAGAGACAATGTATACATTTTAAGCTTGTGGTTAGTGAAAGCATCTTTAGACAGAACATATATAGAAAGTACAAGGGGGAGGGGAAGTATTCTGAGAAATATGGTATGTCCTCTCCTGGACAATGATATATAGTATTTTTGTATTTATGTTGTGTATCATACAAACTAATTGCTGTAAATAAGAAAGTAGTAATAACGCATCATAATAATAGCAAAGGGAAACGAAGGCTGAATGCTCAACAAGAGACATGACTCACTATAGACGAACCAACGAACTATCATAATAATGAACGATAACTAGCGCAATTCATAATAACAAGTTTGTAAGTGCTGAGGGCTTTAGCTAGCTGCAGTTAAAGAGTAGTAGTATTGTAATTAAGTATTAATGATTATAGTAGTTAATTAATTATATTATTATATGAATCAATAGTACTAAAACGCTATACTATTATATATATATTGAATGCGCTCAAATGCAAACTATGAACTAGATACTAGAGACGTTCCACATAACGCTTCAATTAATTCAATTAATTTTAGTTTGGAAAATCTACCAAGGGAGTTCCATGACTAAGTTACCCTGAACCTACCTGAGATCAGAGAGAGGGACGAAATCCACGTCAATCAGTGGTCTTAATGAGGGCAAGGAGTAGATCTGCAAATGTCCGCTTGAGACGTAGCATACGAGGCAGGAGGAATCTGTTGAGGCATGATAAGAAATGACATAACATGATGAGCAAAAATGTGATCTTTGGAAAATAAATGAACTTGCAATTTTAGGGAGACGTAACAGATCGATCGAGGTTGATAAATACAACCAAAAATAGACATTAGTATTGTGTGAGCAAATCAAATGCTAGATGCTACTGGTTTTGAGATATTGTGCAAGCTTTGTTTCATAAACGATCTTTTTGGTTATGTTTCCGTTACGAAAGAATTTAATTAAGGCTAAGGACTTGTTGAAATCCTAAGATTTCCAAAGGTATCCAACATCAAATATTAAATAATAATAGAAGAAAATACCAAAAAGTTTTGGAAAAATAGCCTAAATGTTTAAGTATGTGAAAGAGAAAACAAATTAAAGTCTGGCTTCTTATCAGAACCCACTGATTGAACTGCCACAGAAAGAGTCTTGAGATTTCTCATAATAATTAACTTTAGTCTGTCTACGCGAGATTAGATTCAATCAATAACTAAGTTATTGCTTCTCCCTAACTTTGTGGCAAGGCTTAAGATAATACCGACTATACCTTTCACCACCGTTACTTCCGCCTTGATGACAAAAGAAGCTTCGCATATCTGTTGTTTATACAGGCAGGTCTGGGAAGGAAGTGAGACCACTCGGGCTTGCTTTTCTGAGACGAAAATTGTAAATTGTCTATCTCCCCCTGTGGAGGGCCCTTTATCGGAGTCTTGGCTTCCGGACAGTCCTTTGGTAGGAGTTCCTTTAAGATAAAAGAGAAAGCCAAGGAAATGAAATAACTTTCTCCTGATTTCTTACCCCCTTTAACAAGACAATATTACAAATGGTACGAGAATCCATGGCAGACTGATTTTCCTTTGGGAATCACAAACTCATCATCATGTGAAAGTAGCAGTATGTACTTATACCAAAGTGGGTTTTCTTTCTTATTAAAAAATAGCAGTAGTGTGCAGAGTAGCAGTGGCACTTACTAGATCTCTGGTCTGCTTTGCTGTCGTCTTTCCAAGCCTCAAAACTCGTAGGTACCACGAGACCGTTGGCGTCTAAAAAGGACATCATTAGAATTGGCCCTTTTATTCGGAAAATCGTTCCCGAGGGAGAGACGTTCACGGGTTCGGCTCTTCTGACTTCTGTACCACCGTTTGGAAGGCAGATTGAGATAACTAAGATTGACCCTAAGCTTGTGCCCACCCATAAAGTTGGCCATATGGAAAACTCTGAAATAAATGAAAGAATACAATTAATTATTGCTCAGCAATATAAAAACAATATTGCAGAATGTAATATCAATTAGTTTTTATTGGAAAATTAATAAAGAAATACCTCCTTTCTTAGAAAATGATTCAACAAAGGTGAGGCACTGAATAGCTTCCGAGGTGATATTGTCCAAACTGGACATGCTGGATGATCGAGACCGTGAGAATGTACTGTCTAATTTCTCTGTAAAACCATCAATCTCAACTTGAATACCCAATTCTGTCTTTGTTCAAGCAATGAGATAGTAATTATTAGGAGAAAGCGTTAAGCCAGCTAATATCTTGTATGTATCATTTTCATGCAACGCGATTGACTTTTAATCTTACACTCATGCAATTTTTTTGAAGTACTTAAATTGACTTCTGATCTGAGAAGTATTTTTTTTAACAAACAAACAAACAAACAAACGGACAAACGATTGTAAAGCAACAAATAAATGCATTTTGAAACGGCACGGCAGGTAGGTAGTTGATGTCACGTCCTCCCACATAATATATTTATAAAGGCATGCTTTTTACTTTCACCGGGGCACGTACGAGTACATTAGGTACGCATACTTACATTTCAATTCATTTAAGTAAACAGGGGTTTTATTTAATGGTTAACTAAGATACGACAAAAGGAGAAAGTGCTGTGTTCCCACTACTACTGCAGACTTTATAAAATATATATAGAAAGGCAGGAATGATAATTCAAAACTATGAATTAACTTTGCTACTGAAAAAGATTACTGCGATGGATGAAAAGAGTAGAAAAACAAGTAATAATGATACATAATCCATTGGATACTAAGTAATCCCGGTATGGTAATTAATCCATCTTGTTGACCATCGTCTAGAGAAGAGTCCAGTGAACAATAGCGATGTCAAAGATTAAAAATTTGGCATGGGGGATTATGAATGATACTATGTGTGTAGTATGATTCTGGGATTTGTACAGAACGAGAACATGATTACTTCACACAGGGTGAAAGTACACAAAAGTACTAGGTAAATTGAAAACGATCACTCGGTCTGCAAGGTAATAGTTACTAGTATTACAGAGTACTTGAAACAATAAGACTTGAAAAGGGAACATATATATATAGACACATACTGCATTTTTTGTGGGGTATGGTACTGGTAATGGGTACTTTTTGGTAGGGTCGGTAATTGGCTTTGGGTACACACCTGCTGCTTGGTAGTTGGAAGTGACATTACTACCGAAGCTGTAGTACTGCCTGGAAAGAACGAGGAGGTGAGACTTTGAAGTAGAAGAGGAATTAGGGTGTGTGGACCCTGATGTGGGTAAATGTGAAAGTGAGGATGCAGGGACGGGAGTTGAGGGGAAACTGGAAGAACTGGTGGGGGTGTAATTTGAATTAGAATTAGTATTGGCCTCTGGGCTGCCCTGCCCTGCCATGCTGTAACATTTGGACAAAGTTCTCTCCCCCCTTCGACTACCTTGAGACTTGCTTCGTCTCACTGAGTCCGCGGCACTTTTCCTTGGTGAAGTGCCGCTTCCACCACCATCAACACCTTTCCCACCACCACCACCACCACCAGCAGCGATAACACCACCACTCGCCCCAGACATGGACATCCTTGCAGCACCACCACATCCCCCCGATGTGGGGGACAAGCATACGCCATCCATCTATTAATTTTAATTCTCTACGTTCAACTTCGCACACCACAAATAAATTGCTCTACGACGTACGTTACGTACAAAACTAATTGCTACCCAGTCAGTCAATCAAGTCACAAAAAAATACGGCATTGGCTCCACTAGAATATTAGTATTGCGTTTTATCTAATTTATAAGATTAACGCGCTGCAGGACGGAGACAGAGGCTTACGGAATTTCTTCATCATGGAAGTGAAACCCCCACCAGCAGCACCCGCGGCCAAATGAGAAGATCGCAGGTCCACACATTTTCCAGATTTTTTGTGATGCTGTGGGGCTACTGGAGCGTTGAAATTTAAAAGAGACTTTTTCTTTTTTACTCTTGGAGGAGGGACAGGAGCTGCGGATGAAGGGGCTTCTAAATTTAATGGAAGATTTGTTGGTCGACTTAAAGGCGGGGATGAGGATGAACTGGAAGAACCCGATAGGGAAGGAGACGCGAAGTCCTGAGCTGATTGTGGAAAATTTACTTGAGCCTGAGATGAGATATCGGACCCTGTTGCGGAAGTACTATTGCTCTCTACATTCACCGTTATATTTGTTGCTGTTGAGGCTGATGGTTGATTGTCTTTGTCACTGCCCCCACCACTACCACCCCCAGGACTTGCCGGATAACTCAGAGTCTGTCTAAGATTCTTTCCTGGTTTTTTGTTCTCTCGAACATTTTTAATTATAAGGCCTTTAACCTGACTCCAAGTGTGACTACGACTCCGAGCCTTACCTCCGGCTGGGGGTGTGGTTGATCTACATTTTGGAAGTTCTGCTACATCTAGAGTTGCTTCGGCTGTGGAAGAGGGAAGTTTTCCCATGGACCCTGAGAGACTTTGTCTTTGGTTACCCCCTGAAGTAGTAGGAAACAATTCCCCTGCGGAAGACGTATCATCGCAACTTTCTGTAGTCGGACCCGTATTTACTGTCGTAGGAGTTTTTGGAGTATTATGTGGCGTTTCCAACTCCATGCTTTTGGTGCTAACTAAGTCAGAAACCTATACATTTGGCCATAAGTAACCCATGGCCGGATAGATAGAGACACCCCCAAAATCGAAATTAACAACCGAGTGTGAAAGAAATGATAAGAAGAGAAGATAAGACAGATTTTTTGGATTTGGTGGAGCCAAATGCCGAAACTTATAGAGAAAATAGGAAGAAAAATAGTGAAATAGGAAGTTTAATCCTACTTGAAAGATACACACCTGATCTGTTGGGGACCTCTCATCATTGATATCTGGACGCTTGGGAGATTTTGGAGCTCTTTGATATGGATCTGCGGTGCCATAAAGATCAGGAGTGGCCACACTCATCAGAGATGTCTTCTGAATTATGTCCACAATAACAAGGCCAGCATCATTGCCGTACGCTAGCCTTTAAGAGTATCAAAGTGAAACACATAAAATAGATTAAGGTTTAATTAAAAATGCACTTTTGCAATACTTTGTACTTAAACATTGTTTGTCCTTTGGGGAAACTCACAATCCATATGCTGAGTTGAGTGCTAGAGAAGAGATGCTACCCGGAGGCTCTCCATTAACCCATGGAGTTAAACAAACAATCTCAACTTGGTAACCTGGAGTCTTTTTCTGTGGTCCTGTTTTTGTCCGTATGGGAACAAAGTACTCTAAGTTGGACTTGGTGTCCCCAACTTTGGAGAAATCAAACCCTCCAGCATTGGCATAATAGTCAGTGCCATCATCCACATCCCATATAATTGGGATCTCAAGCACGGCTGTCTCCGAGATGATTTCCTGTTTCCGAAACTTGTAGACTAGAACTTGGCAAGATGCTCCAGCTACCGCAAGTAATCTCGACTCAGCGCACAAGGCCAGGTACTGCACGGCAAATGGATCATCATCCGAGGTAGAAGACTCCGTCGACCGACGATTTTTTGGCCTTTCAAAGGGCTTAGAAGTTTTCAGTTTGTACAATATTTGGAGACCAGTAGAAGAGGCATCCCAGAATTTCACGCTCCCATCCGCATGACTAATTCAGAAGGAAACGAGGCATTAGTAATCATCAAGAGGAAAAACTAGAGAGAAGAAGGACCTCATCCAACTTCAAACGAGCCATGAATTTCATCCCTTCATTACTTAACTATTACAGTCTCTACTTTCATCGTCCTTTCACCTAAATGTATTGATCAACTCACCCTGTCAGAATAATCTCAGAGTAAGAGCAACTAGAGGTTCCCCACTGGCCTCCATCAATAGGCCAGTCCTTTTCACTGAATCCTTGCTTCTTAACCGATTTCGAACCCACCGAGTAAAACGCTGAAATAAGATTTCCAGGGCAATCTGCTAGGTATGTACAGCTGGTGACGGGAGACTCATGAATGTCCATTGGATAAGGGTTCTCAAAGCAAGGATAGCCAGGGGTGAGCAGGTCAATTATCACCAAATCTTGTTGCAAAAGCACCACTATTGCGTATGGGTCTTGAACCTCTGTAATAAAAATAATAATAATAAGATGACCATCATCATCATCATATCATAGCTTATTGGCATCAATAGAATTCATGATCAGCATCATTTTATCACGTAGCATTCCCAGAGTCTTGAATCCAGACACCACGTACACATAAAAGCACAAATGTGCCCACTACTATCTTCAATGATCCGCGATCCGAGTTCATCTCTTCAGTGAACATATTCATCCCCCTTCATTCATCTGTATGACTTTTACTAACGAGTGTCATTCAAACGGACGGACAAACGAATGATGATGATCATGGGGCATGGGGGCTCTGGTCTAAAAAACTATTTGTAAGCTGACCTGACTCGAACTGAGTTTCACATATAGAGACAAAGTCGAGGACGTTATGCTCCATCTCAAGTACGGTTGTGGTCTTTCCGTGAATCACAGTCAAGGATGGAGTTCTCCCGGCCCGGTCTGCCGTCAGTCCCCCGGAAAATATCACAAGATTTTCCCTGTAGGGATACAATGAAACAGCTAAAAGAATATTGGCTCACATCCAAAACCCCTTTCACTAGTACATACATTCAAACAGTATAACATAGTCTTGGTTAAAACAGTACTGCTAACTTTATTTTCTATATGCATCTAGTATCGATCTACTTTCACTAGCTAGTGCTACTTTTAGTGTTAGCATGATCCCAAACTAACTAAAGTAGCATTCAGCAATAGTAGTAATAGTACCACCACAGTGGTAGTAGAAGTTGTAACTATTTCCTAGTATTCCAAGCAAACCCGAAGAATTGAGAATCCTTATTTCTGAATTCTTAGTTCTAATAGCACAGTCTATTGTAGTGGTGGTCTACTTGTACCAGCAGCACCACTGGAAGAAGTCCTAAGCTTAAACTGGTGAAAGCCCTTCGTACTCTAGATTTTAGGTGCTCTTCTAGTAGATTTCTTCGGCCCATGTTCTGATGCTCTGTGCATTACACTAGTAAAACTACATCCTTGGATGGATTACGTGCAAGACACGGTACCACGGGCTAGGGTACTGAAAAAGTACTGGTAGTAGTAGTCAGTAGTGGTACTGCTGCACGACATGACATGACCATCATCACAGTATTTATACACTAGTATCAACATTTATTTCCTACTCGGTGCTACTGAACTTTCTATTTTAAAACGACTTGTTTTACAAACTGCAACTATGACAAGAAATCTCTTTTATAGTAGACAAGTCCATAAGGTCAGGGAGTATAAAAGTGTACTTACCCAGTTCTGGATGATTTGAATTCCAACTTCTGGATGGGTTTACATGGTTCTAGTTTTCCGTCTTTTAAAACTCGGGCTGAAATTAAAATTCCAGTGATGATCATCATCATGATTATTAAATTCACCACTTAATTATCATCTACAACTGGTAATTAATGTACACTCAGGGCTATGTTCCTGCGTCTTAATGAAAAGCTCTTGTTTATATATAAATTAAGCACTTTAGAGGTTGAGAGCATGAGACCGTAATGGGGTTTTGGAAAATAGGTAGGCGTCTCTAGACTCTTCAATTACTCTCAAATGCTACTTGAAAAGGATTTTACTTAGCGTAATAACTGTCTCATTAAAAAACTTGTAAAATGAAGAGTACTTATCAACTTACCATGGGGAAACTGAACATTAACGGGCTTAAAAGGGATCCTTAGGTTCCAAGTAGTTAATGAGCCGTCGGAATGACTAGCCATAAATTGCTTCCCATCTGAATGCCATGCAACTGAGCGAAGGGGTTCGGGCGATTGGAAACGCATCTCTGCTGCTTTAGTTTTCAAGTCCCATAAAACTAGCTGGCCTGATTCAAAACCTATTAGTAGCTGTAAAACAAAAATCATTACTGGTATTAAGTCATTCCACTGTAAAATCCTATCTTCTTAACAACCCTTTATTAAGAAATATGCTGCTTTCTCCTTTATAACTATCAGTTTCTCAGAGTTTTGATTAATTACATAGTTGGGTCTTGATAGCCAAACATTAACAATTAAGATGGTGGGACTAGAAGGCTTGAAGCAATTGTTTTATTTTGGTACCAAAAATTAACTCCTTTTTAGTTTTACTACTAAACTCCTATAATACTGCACTAGCTTATTTATCACTTAAGAATTTCTGGTTGGATATTGTGGTAGAGTTCCAGTAGATACTTACCATAGGCAATAATAATATAAAGTGTAAGCGATGAGAGCTTTAACAATATTTCTCAATAAGACACAAGCTTGACAAGCCAAGCATAAAAAGAACATTTGAAACGCTCACCACTAACTAAGCTAACTGTTTTAATTGCCACTATTATTTTCTCTAATTACGAGCAAAACCACAGGCTTGACAAGTGAAAGTTGGTTAAACTACCGAGAACCAATGCACTTATAAAATGAATAAAGACCATAACGATATAAGTTATAAAGCTGAGCTACTGATTTATCTACGTGACTTTCCCATCCCATCCCCAACCCATCCCAGTTCAACCCTACTGGGTCCTTGTTATTTCATTATATGAGGGTAATGATATAACTATATTTGAATTGGAGGAAGGAAGACTTTATAAATTATGTGCATTTTTTGGAGGACTTATGGGCTACCCGGAAGTTGGGTACTCGGAAAGGTTTAAAGGGTATTTTGAGACGATTTGTCTTGGCTTCCAAGAAAGAATGGCATGACGAATGTTGGACCCCTGGGGAATTTATATTTCTCATCTTAACCCACCCTGATGAAATAACTTATCTACAATCTCACAACTTACTTCAAATCTTTAATAGCCCGAAAATTGTTGAAATTAGTAAAAGAAAAAAACAAAATATAACAAACAGGGTGATTCAATAGAAGCTAGAGGTATTTGAAATTCTGTAGCACTGGTGCTACTTCAGCTGAAATTTTTTTCAGAATTTCAAAGACCTCTACCTTTCATTGAATCACCCTGTATTTTATGGAAACTACTGATTAACTCAGATGTTTTATCAGACTAACTAGTCACAGGACTGTAAATACGAAGAATAGTTTTAAACAAGTGGCTCGGCCTTCAACATGCTTTCACTGTTCAGTCTTTATAAATGCTTCTTTGGCATTGGGTTTGATTCTTGCGTTAGTTTAAACATATATGATGCTTGGGGTCGGGTATGGCCAAAGAGGTAATACGTAAGTTAAGCCTAGGGTATGAGATGACAGAGGTGACTCACGATTTTTACACTAGTGTAAAAAATATGAGTCATCTCAAAGGGCAAGACACGGTACGACATCGAGGACAAGTATGGGAGATGGGACAGATTTTATTTTATAATTTGATTTATGAGCAGGGCTTTAGATCTGGAAAAGTGACAAGTTGTGCTCCTCCCTATTCAACAAGTTGGGATTAATTTTCTGTTAGCTACCACTGCACTGTTGAAACCAACTTTCATCTAGAATTTGGGTGCGTAATACCAAAGGTTTAGGGCACAGTTATCTAAGGC
>JAQGBU010001183.1:0-14835 GCA_034698605.1 Isotoma decorata
AAATGAGAACACTGACCCTTTATACCCATTTGAGATTACTATACAACATAATAACCAACAGGACATTATCAGGTATGGCGTCTTCTTTGGGTTTTTATTTGAAATGAGATGTACTTCTGGATTTTCGAGTATGCCACTAGCTGTCCACAACAAATATCCAGCTACATTCCAGGTTTGTATATCTTTCGAATCCAGTAAAAGGACAATTAAAGCAAAAGTTACTGCAAAAATACTCATTAGCAAGGCAACCCATACTAGAAGTGAGAATGGTCTAAAAAGAAGCCCGAGATCGTACTCCTTTCTTATGCATACAATAAATTTTTGATAAATCTGGATAGTTGCGTAAGAAATCCAAGTATATCGATTGTTGTTAGGACTTATTATTTGATTTTTGATTTCATCGACGGTAATTTGCACATTCCACCAATTCCTTACATGTCCATAAGATGTTTCCTCATCATCAGACCTTGAATAGTTGAAATAAATACTTAAATCTTCTAGAACGAAGTCGTCTCGCTCTATGTGGTCACTGATTTCAGCGTCGTGAAAATTAGAGTGGATTTTAAACCAAAGAGTGTTTATGGTACGTATTGATTGCAGATTATTTCGAGTCAATCTTATCAAGGGTTTCAGCGGGCGGTTATCTCCAGCGATTAGGTTTACCATGAAAATATTACCAGAATTCCAGTCCAGTAAAAAATACTTCGATGTTACACCAATTTTGTGGAGATTCTCCGAAAATCGGATCATTTCGCCACGGATAACGGGAAGGTTAGGAACTAAAATGATAACGTATTGTGGGTTTGAATGCATCATTGACTTTATTATTTCGCGTAGTATGACTCCATTTGACCATGTAGGACCTTGGGATTCTATGGTTAGAAAGTAGGCGTCACAGCCATATGTAAATTTACGAGAACCTGTTGACTGCTGTCTAGAATTCGAGAGCTCTCTTTTGAATGTTGAGTTTTCAGCAGGCTTTGAATATTTTTCAATAATGCTTGGATGATTTAATGAATATTTTGAGAAGTTTTGTGCAAAATAATCGAGTTCATTCCCAATGAAATGGGAAGAACAGCTTTCAAGAGACCGAAAGAAAGTATTCATATCCAAATTTTCGGATTTGACAACAGGTAAAATTTGCCACAGTACACAAACAAAAAACCACAAACAAAAGGAACATTGAAATGAAAATTCGGTTGATTTGTATTTTTGAAAGATCCTGGTTAAGGTTTCCATTGTTCAAAAATAAATTTCAGGCTAAAGCTTGAAGTGCAGAGGTGTGCAACAAGAAAGTAGAATTGATAATGAATTAGATTTCAGAGACAAAATGCAAGAAACTAACAAATTAAAAAAAAGTAATCTAAGACCGATAAAGATTTCTGTCTGAGTTAATATCCAAGCCATACCTTTGTTTCTAATACGTACGAAGGCACACGAATAGAAAGACACACGAATTCCTTATCTGTGTGTTGTAGTTGAATTTATTTCTTTCAGAACTATTATTTATAATTTACATAACGTATAATTATTTGTTGCAGGAAAAAATAGATCTTCGAGTCGAGATATGTAGAAACTTCAGCCCCAGATAAATTGAATTTACTTTTCGGATTGGACTAGTTACTAGATAACACGCTGTTATCTAGGGTAACTTTTCAATCTAAGTTTTAGTATAGTTATTTGCTCAGATATTGTACTATATTTATCAAAAATAAAAATACTATGTATGCACACCGTCTAGATAGAAATTGCAGGTTCGATCTCTGAATTTTTAGAAAGTTCTTGCAATTAATTGTTTTTTGAGAGTTTGTTTTGTTTGAAATTTCTATACTTATATAGTTTTTCAATACGTAGACTTTGAGTATTTTATAATTTATAAAATTTTGCATAACTTCTAGATTGGCATCAATTTTTTTTTAGATTGGTTTGTAAAAGTACTTTAACATAGGATAAATGGCGAGTTTCAACGCTCCAGCTTAGTGGATTCGATAATTTATAAAAAACGAATACAAAGAAATAATGCGAACAATGAGAAGAAGCAATAAAAAAGGGGTTTGTTCTTATTTGGTACTTGTGAAACTATGAGTGAAAATCGAGTGTCGTTGCGAGTTAAAGTGATAACACTTTTAAGTACCTAATTTCTTGAGGCAGATAATCAGACAATTTTAAACCAACAAATTAAGGATCAAATTTTGCGTCACCTTTTATGTACTCCACACCATCCTTCTCGGCGTAGCGTAGGGTCCCATATGCTTTTTTTTAAATGTATCAACTGGAAAATGTCAAGGTTGTTGCTGTCGCTGTCGCTGTATGTTTAATGGCTAGACTTGTAGAGTTGAATTTCCTAAAGAATGTTTTTTTATTTCATTCAAAATTTCTTAAACTGTAAATACAGACATTCGGCACATTTATAAAGTGGAATATTCTTTTGACCTAATTAACAAAGCTATACGATGTGAGGTCTATTACATCTGGGCTCCGTTTTACTATCCATTGGTACAAAATTTCATTCCCAATGATTACTACACATAAAACCAAAAACATGCTACAAACGAAAAACAATCCATAACAAGCATTTAATTTTAACGGCTCTGGATATGTAGTCGGTGATTTCTTCGCTCCACATAGATTAAGAAATGCTTTTATATTTATACTAAATCTTCCACCGCTTATAGCAGCGTTATAAATATATTCCATGGTTTTCTTTAAATGTATATCATTTTGCCAAGGAGGAATTCCAGACTCGTAATATGATCGAAATTTGGGAATGAAAATATCCGCAAAAAAGTTCCTCGTAGCTGCCCACGGGAACTTACTACTCATTTGTCGGAGAGTCATATCATCTCGAATAATAGGAACAAAATTTGACACCAGACCAAGTAATGTGTTCCAAATATACAAAACATCTTCAGTATCTACATGAGCGAATTTAGTAGATTCTTTGAGCTCCAGTCCGGCAATAAGTTTGGCATCGGTGAAATTCGTAACTAGGTCTTGTAAGAACTGTTCTTCAACAATTTTGACTTTTTCCTGGAGTTTTCTAAACAATTTTGCTGATTTGGGATATAGCGGAGTTTTTAGGACGTCCGGTATGGATTTGGAGGCCAAGTTGGTATTAGACATTACTAGAATGTTAGCGTTTAACAATTCTTCTAGGGTTTTTGGTCCGGCTACAACAGTTTGCTTGGTCATAAATGAGAAGACACATCCTTTATATCCGTTTGAAATTACTAGACAAGATAAAAGCCAAATTACTACAAATAGGCGTGCTCGATTTGAATTTCTATTATTCAGAGAAATCCCACCGTCTGGAGCATCAATTACGGCGGTGGTTGCCCACAACAAGGATTTCGTAAGTGTCCAGAAATAATTGAAGTCTTTGGAGTTGGAACCCATTAATAAGAGAAAGGAAGTCAGAGTCAATACGCAGATACTCACAAATAATGCAATCCACACTGACAAATCGAAAGGTTTTACAAGTAGTGTAAGGTCATAATCTTGTTTTATGTAAACCACAAACTTATAATAGTGCTGCAGCGTTCCATAAGAAAGCCATTGAGATTTATTGTGTTCAAGATGTATTAATTCGGTTTCAACTTCATTGACTGTGATTGAAAGATGCCACCAATTCTTAACGTTTCCATAAGATGTCGTTGTATCATCTGATCGAGAGTAATTGAGACGAATGCTAAAATCTTCAAGAATGTAGTCTTCTCTTTCAACTCTGTCACTGATTTCTACATCGTGAAAATTTGAATGGATTTGAAACCAATCGGCATCAAGGGTTTTATGGGATTGAAGACTATGTTTGTTTATTCGATGTATATGTGTCAATGGTCTGTCTTCTCCAGCTATTAGGTTGGTCAAAAAGATGCTACCAGACCCCCAGTCGAGTACAAAGTACTTTGAAGATAGTGTCACTCTGTGAAGTGTTTCAATAAGTTCTATTAATTGATTTTTTACCAACTGCAACTCTAGATTAGTTGTGGTCAACACGATGTACTTGGGGTTACCACGGCTTAGGTAAATAGATTGGAGCAACTCACTCGTGATTTCTAATGATTCCGCATGTAAGAAACGGGTTTCACATCCAGAGGTAAACTTCAAAAACGGTGTTGGCTGAAGGGGAGAGTTTGAATGTAAAACTGAGGAATCGGTAGAATTTTCAACAAAGTCATAGCGTACTTCAATTGTTGTTGGGTTACTTGCTGAGTATTTTTGGAAAGTTTGGTGAAAATAGTCCGCTTTGTTTCCCATGAAATGGAATGGACAGTTCCGTAGAAAAGTATTGAAAAATGTATCTACATCGCTCCTAAGAGTTTCCTCAGCTACTACGTTTTGGGTGACGTTATCAAAGAAAATTAATAAGTAAATCTGCATGAACAATGCAATTCTTCGTTTAGAAAAATAATTCATGCTTTGAATATCTATGTAAAATTTTAATTGTAGCAGCATCAAAAAATCTTAGGGAAGTTTATGAAATATTTTTAATTGAACGGAGTCAAAAAGTATACAGTGGTAAAAGTAAAAGTAGTATGTGCAGATAAATATTCTGACAGTTGTAGTTGGGGTGTTCGATTGGAGGTTGCTTTTATATTCAATTCAAACATGATTTCATTGTTTTGTTCTAACAATGCTTTGATAGGTAGATATCATCCATCGTTTGAACTATTTTTTAAAATTTTACTACGTACTACTTTTCATTTCTACAGTGTTTCATTATTCTAAGTGCTGGTTCCGATTTCAATAGCCAGTTGTTACAAAAAACTTTTCAGATATGTAAAATGAGTTTTGCTAAGATAAGAATATAGTTGTGCTATAATTTCCGGGTTTATCATTTTGGGCTCCTTACTAATACCGGGTTTGATTATTGTTGGAGTTGTGATACTTTGGCGATAAATTGAATTATAGAGTAAGGAGTTTATACAAAGGTTATCTGCGTGATCTATATACATTATATTATTAGTTTAGAGCTTTCGTGATAATTTGGTTTATATATTTAAGGGAATTCAGGACTACACTTACCTTATTTCAGGTACTGGGAGGCTTATTGCGCATTTTGTTTAGTATTAATTACTCTTCTTTTATGACAGTTTGTGTACCACTGATAAATATCAGTTTTTTATTTTATTTTTTTTATTTTAGTCCAAAACTTAAAGATTAAAGACCTATTATAATCTTCTATATTATATGTTTTCTATTAAATTATGTGAGTTTGTATTTATTTAATCGTAGTCATTTTCGTCCATTTGCAGTTGTGAGTACTGTGTTTTCTGTTGCTATCTCTATTGCTATGTCGATAGCTCCATAGCATTATCGTATTTTTATATCAGTTCAGATTCGAAAGTTTAAATTAGCTAAATAAATAAATTATTGAACTCCCAGATATAATTTGTTGTGAACGTTCAGTAAGAAGTATAATTTCTGCTAATCTGCTAATCTGCTTTAGCAAATGTAAAATTGGCTTCAAATGTAATGTATTATTGCAGTAACCCTTAACCACAATTTGTTTACACCGGGTAGCAAAAACAAGTGACATCAATAGGTGGCTCAAACTCAAGGTAAAAATATTATTTAAAGAATTGAAATTTCAAGGAGCGTTTGCTGACACCATTCCGGATTTCATTTTTCAAATTTCAGTTTGAAAAGTTTATACCTACTTTTTTCAATTATCCATGGGGCTTTTATAGCCCCCACGGGTCACCTACTTGACCTACTAGTTAACCTTTTGGACTTAACCTTTCCCGTTGTTGGTTAAAGTTACGGCATATCTGATCGGTTATCGAGTTTTGAACTTGTATGCATTGCACTTTGCACGGACAGACAGGCAAGCAAGTTCCATATAAGCCCTTATTAACTGGAGTTAAAAATATAAAAGCTTTCGTGTCGAAAATACACTTGACATTACTTTATCGCTTAAAAAGTATTGATTTGAGTATGAGAGAGAAGCAATCAATGACACGTGTTGAAACTCTTAAGAGAACCTTATTTTCTAAAAGTTTTTTTTTCGTTTTTCAAAGTTCACTTATTTAAATAAGGACCACCAATGACAATGCTCAATTCTGCTCCTCTAAGAATATCATGTAGAACCCACTAATCCCCAGTAAACCAGCATCTTAGCAGTTAGAACTGTCATCAGTAGTCACAACCATCCACATCCTGTAATGCTGAAACTGTCTTTTTATCTTATTGCCAAGATCAACAAAACTTCCACAACTTTCAACTTTCTCTCTACATTTAGAGTTCAATAGAACAAAGAATCAAAAAAAAAGTTTTCTCTGGGTATTTTACTTTTGTCCAAATTGTATTTGTCCTAATTCCCACATCCCACCCACATTTTGGCTTTATAGATGAATGAACACTAGAGTAAAGGACACATCTAAATTTGTGTTACTTTTAGACGAAATGACTGAGTTGCTTTCATTCACCATTTCTTTTTGTTAAAACTTTCTTCAATGTTCTTTCCCCCATACAAAAAATATGTCATGTATGTAACCTGGTTTCGCAACTCTTCTTCTAATGGATTAATGTAGTGGAAGGATGCGTCGACTTATTTTTAAACAGTTGGTGTGGCAGTAGTGAGGGTAGTTCACTTCAAAACTGGAACATTGCAAATTGGTTTATTTTAGGATTTATTTACAAAGCTTAGATTGGACTGGGGTAGAATGCTAAAAAATTAAAAAAACAGAACAAGGAAACATTGACACCAAAATAATTGCTATTGTAACTTGCGTATAAGGTTTAAATTTGAAAGAGTAAGCGTTTTTTCCATTTTTAATAAGCAAGTTTTGTATGTATTCTTTGTCAAAGAATATTCATGAAGAAAGCGTAAAAAGGAATAACTTTTTATTTTAATTTCCTATTCTCCAAATAAAACAAAATTTTCATTACATTATACTCACGTTTACAAAGTGTAACTACTTTTCCGTGTTATTCTTCAAATAAAAATGGTATTTCTTTCAAAATTAATAAGAACGAAATTTGTTTTCTCTTTTGTGTACCTCGGTTTCCTACTCGTTGAATGAGGTTATAAACAACCATTCTAGACTTGAAACATATTTCTAGCAAAGTAAATAAAACATTTAAAACAAAATAACATTGTGCAATTATAATATAAGTCTGCCATGTACATTTTATTGAGAGTGCTAAGTATTTGGGATTCTTGCATCTTTTACGAACATACATTTTCTTAAAAATGCACCAAGAGAACGAATCTATTTTCAGTTTTTATTGGTCTCACATTTCCGATTTGCCTTTAAACAGAGAAAAGAAATGAGATACAAGGATTTATACACAATTTGTAGATGTATTTTGGGGTGTCGATTTTATTGAATTGTGGAAATGTATATTATCTTGTAAGAGATTTTTTAGACTAGGCTATTCTTCAAATCGTTACTATGTAGAATGGATCAGTGGATGATAATGATGTGTTCTGAGGAGTATGAGAAACTGAAAACATGGATTGAACAAAATACAAAAATATTTTAAGAAACCCCTTTGTGTCCAGAATGTAAAAAGTGTCGGTACTTGGGGTTTTACGAGGTTTCAAAGAAGTACAAAGTGTTATGTTACATAAATTCACTCTCGATCCTCAGCTTTTATTTTTCTTTTCTTTTTACTACATCTTTAAAATGCCACAAAGACAGTAAGATAGATTGAATATCACACAGAGGCTATTTGTTCTTTTTATGGATACATTTTCAAAACATAATGGGGGAACAAAATACATAACTGTTGAGTTCTTTAAGGTTCCTGTCCTACTGGGTTTATGGGATTTGCTCGTTACAAATAGTTTCCAGAAAAATTGTGAAATCTTGGGTGTTTTGGGTGGTGAAGTGGGCATTATGCCTTGTCGTATATTAAAGCCGATTAACAGATGATATATGAAAAGAATTTGATTGATTGACAAAATCTTACGTGGTTTTGCACGGAATGTCTTTTCTAAAAAATGTCTGTCTCATTATGTCAATAAAATCACCAAAAACGAAAGTTAAAAAAATGTTACCCAGGAATGGACAGGAGTTAAGGAAAAACATTGTAGGGCTTTTGGATAGTATGTAAAATAGGATGAGCATAGATCATGAAGAAAAACACGTTCGATTTTAGCAAATACCATAAGTTACACTGTCTTATAAACGTAACCCTATTATTGACTACTACATCATATCTTGTTCTAGAATAGAAATTCGTCCCTTTTCAGAGGTATTGGACTAATAACGAACCCCTGACAACATTAGTTTAAACAATAGTACGTCAATACGAAGTACCTTAGGAAGGTCATATACTTATTCGTAGTATATTAGGAATAAAAGTACTTATAATATACCATAGAATACTAGAAACTAGAAATATTAATATACTTACTGAAATTATGTAATGGTTAAAAATATATTTATTCGTAATATATTAGGAATAATAGTATATAGATGCCTTCAATAGTTTATGCGATAAGCAACGCCGGTAAAGAAACACCCATTTGCCTGAATGTAATTTTTATTTGTTAGTATTATTGTTTGAAAACTTCAAATAAAACCGAGACATTTATCAGAAACCCGTACATTTTCGGTACGCCGGGACAGGATGTGAAGACCGGGCATGTTCCGGCTAAATCGGTACGGATGGTCACCCTAATATAGAATGGGGCAAATAAATTCAATATTATAAAATATACAAAATCTTTTTTGTTTTATGCCTCACAGCATAGTCGCAAAAGAATTCAGTTAATTATGTAATTTCAAAACCACAACGCAGCTAAATCCTAACTAAAAACCTTCATGATATTATTGGTTAAATAAATGGTTAAAGTACAGCGCTTTCTATGATAAAGACGGATGTTTGCTAAAGAAATCTGTGTTATCAAAGCAATTATACCATCATCCTATTCAGGTTCTTATTATTTATCTGGGTGGGGTTTGAAAGAAGTGTGTGGTGTGAACAAATGAATGAATAGTTTGGTTTCGTATGTCAAGTTCTCAAGTTTATTAAAAGATTTCTCGTTAAATACAAAAGGCAGATGCTCTTTTCAGAACCTCTACCAGTTCGATACAAAATGTGTGAAACCACAGAAATGCCATAAATATGTGATAAATTAGCTAGTATAGTAAACTGCTAAGGCTCAATACAACGGGCAATCCAACACGACTATTCCTTCATATTATTCATTTTTCAGTTTTATAAATAAAAATATTTTACATGTGTTTCCAATTTCATTTGAAAGGTGGAAAGGTCTAGAATAAAACCTAAAATTTAAGCAAGAAGTTTTGAAATTTTAAATTTTCTCATCATTGTTCTTGAATTGTACAAAAAAGAATCAACATTTTACTTTTAGTTTCATATTTCTTCTAGTCATATTTATTTCTTAGGTTGACATTCAAAAGAAATAGTGTGTATAAAATGTCTGCTACTTTTACCTCTACCTTTCATTTAATAAGGTTAATAAATCTGATCAATAAAGTTCAAAGACTTTATAAACAGAAGCAAGTTTTACGTACGTGAATATGTTCCATACGAATTTACATTAAAGCAAACTCTTTCTGATAACTGGTAAAAGTTGGATGAATGTTTGGCAAACCACTCAATACTAAAGTGGTTGGGGTTTCAATTTGTATTCACAAGAAGCAGAAAGGACTGAAAGGAGCTTTCTACAGAAGAAATCTCTTGAATTTTCTTTATTGAATTAATTTTCTTCTTTTCTGCAGAGATGCTGACACACTTATTGCTTTTAGAATACAAAACTTTCGCAAAAATAAACTTGAATATGAAATATAAACTACATACAACTCCATTGAGGTTTTAGCAATTTTTTAGAAAAAATAATGTCAAGTGTCACACACTGGCAATTGTCAATGTTGGTCAAGCTGCATGTAAAAGCGCTGTGCCATTGTTGACGTTTAATAATGGACATTTGTCCCTAAGAAAATAAAACCAGGTCAGTAGAAGGAAACGCATCGTAATAATAATGATAATATTGCTTCTGTACAAGTTTCTTTGTTTTAAAAGCCAAACCTTTTAGTTAAATGAAGGTGGGTGCGGCCTAGGAAAATAAAACAACAAAAGTTGAGATAAAAATCAGCCATTGAAGAGGCTTCTTGTATCTTTTAAACAGACACCCTCAAACCCTAAGAAAAGGTTTTAATACCGGACATTTTCAAATAAATGCCTTCATTCATAGTAAATGTTCGACCCGGAGGCTTCTGCTTAAAAAATAAGATGATAATTA
This sequence comes from Isotoma decorata, assembly GCA_034698605.1. Taxonomy (NCBI): domain Eukaryota; kingdom Metazoa; phylum Arthropoda; class Collembola; order Entomobryomorpha; family Isotomidae; genus Isotoma; species Isotoma decorata. The sequence goes on from JAQGBU010001183.1 coordinate 10,220, forward strand.
CTTCCTAAAATAATTAGTAATTCTTGACTGGCCTCCCTTTCCAATAGGTAAAAAAGCAACTTGACACTTAAGAATACAATTGTACATCTCTCTGGACTGGACTGGAGAGAGATGAATGCACAGCGCAGCGGCATCCTTCAACAAACACAAAGAGATTGGATTACAAATTACAATCGAAATAAAACTTGAGTCATTAGAAAGAACAATCAAGGATGAGACAGAGAGAGAAAGACAAGCAGGTATCAAGCTTTTATGACTTTTGATGATTGAGAAACTTTGTATACCGAGGAAATAAAAGTTGGAAACATGGATGTAAAAAAATTAGTTAAAGTTAACTAGTGACAGGGTAATAACTGCAATTGCATTTACTAGACTCAATCGGAATGAGCAGTTTATTTTAGTGCGTATTGTTTCACTGTAAAAAATAAAATAAATAGGCATAGTTCTTACTAACTGAAGAAAATCATTTATAACTTGACAGGAACAAAAAAGTCCTTCTTTGATGCTCCACGTTTATTTTATGTTTGTTTCAACTTTATGTTGCGTTGTTTGGTTATTTTTAAAGGTGGGTTGAGATTTTTTTAAATGGAAAAGGGCTAATTTGTATTGTTTTGAGCAGAAGCCAAAAGTCAATAAAATGGGCTTCTCTGTTATTCATGTAAGTTAAAACAACGATAAATTGATATTAAAAAACCTTCTAAATGGGTAGACGTTTAAAGACGTCTACCATTTTAGAAATAAATTTATGTTAGCACATTTATCTTTGATGCTTTTAAAGGTAAATTAAGACCTAAATATGTGGAATTAGTCCTTCCAGAATAAGGAAATGTATACATGCCGTTTTAGTTACCAATTGTCCGGTGTTAATTAGCAGGACTAGATTACATTTTTCAGATTTTTGAAATCCTTGAAAAACACGTGCCCATACCTATGGTGAAATTCATGAAAACCGTCAGCATGCAAAATAAGATCCATAATAATCCACACTAGGTATATTAGTTGTATTGTTGTATTACCTATGTAATCCTTTATTTGAGAACAGAAAATAATTCTTAGCATGACTTGTGAATATAACTTGTGACGCTCCTTGAAAATGTGGTTTAAGTACCTATTAAGAAAGTTGTCACCATAAAAGCTTAAATTATTGTACATTTCTTTATCATACTCTTAGAAATAAAATTCAATCTCCAAAAAAATTAATAATGCAAGTTGAACAAGGATTACATAAATGTTTCTTTGTTTTTCTGTCTGAATCTTTTACAAATCCGTTTATTTACGGTGATTTTACGTAAGGATTACATAAATTCTTTAAAAGATTTTCTTAGATTTTGAATTCATCGCTAATCTCGACTCTCCAATCTTTGTAAAGTTGAGTAATGAAACTTCGTATGATAATGATAAAATGATAATATTAAAAGCATTCTGAGCTTAAGCTGGTTAGTCAAGTTCACGGTCAGTGATAAAAGGCGGTCTTGCATTTAATACTAAAAGTACGATTGTATCTTATCTTTAGTAGTTGACAATGTGAGTGCATATTACACTTTAAAATTCCATGTTTAAATATGTTTTCTACCATTATTGGTTGGATGGATGCAGTAAATTTTAATACTTTAATGTCTTCCACTTTTCTATTTTATTAGATCAAAAAACAAATTTAAAACACAAAATTTTGAATGTTAAACCTTTGCCAGCTTTATTACACAGCAAAACAAAGTTTTCAGCTCATGTGAAATAAAATACAAATGCATCACAGTTTTAACTATCTGAATTTACTCAACCCTGGCTTAATACATTCTAAAGCATATTCTCATGCTTCATAAATTATTAAACAATGACTTGGCTACATTGTATTACAGTTAAAAAATTACACTAAAATTTACTTTGACATTGAACAGGATATGAGAAAATACACTAACCGCAGTCAAAACCCAAACGCTTCATATTTTAGATTTCGCTTAAAATTTCAGAGAACGTTCTACAAGGTATGTCCAGCAACCATACGTAACGTTTTTGAAAAAATCTAACCACACCCCCTTTCTGGTCTAAAATAGAGCAAATGGGTTAAACTTTCACCCCTGTTACTCTTCAGGTATAGTACGTACAGGTTTCTTACCCATTTAAACTCAAATACTAAATTTTAGAAGGACACGGCCCCGTTTACAAAAATCGAAAGTTTTGAAATATTGGGGTGTAACACATGTTAACTTCAAGCTAATTTTTGACATGTTGGCTTGTAGTCTACAATCTTTCAAAAACGCTCATTAAATTGCCACAACGCAGGGGTATCAATTAAAATTTTTTCGACGATCTACGGTATCGGGCACCTACTTTAATGGTTAATTGAAAATCGGAACCTTTTAACAATGTTCAACAATTATGTATACCATTTCTCATTAATGAAATAAGAATTGACTAGATTATATTGTATACGTAACTTTGTGTTTTATACCAAAGTAATCAAAAAGGATTATTTGCATCATGATTCCAGTTTAATAAGCCCTAAGCAAGGCTTAGTTAACATAATTACTATCTCTGGCCCAGAACGTATATACTTTCCGTAGTAAAATTCCCACGACTTGTGAAGTTAATTACTTTTAAAAAGCTGGTGCTATTAAAGTGATAACATCACAATTACAATCCCTTGAATTTTATTAACTCACACATGATATATAGAATTACACAAAGTTACGGAATTAGCATTTCCTTGCTAATTATTATTATGTAGGTAGATATTTATTTGCAGATGCGTAATCCGGTGGCCTGAGAATTACTTTTGGGAGGGGTTCTGATGATTTCTCAAGTTGATAATTTGGTGGCAGGTATTACATAATTGGAGGAAATACATAATACTTTTTTTCCTTCTTATATTTGTAATACCTCTTTCAAGTACATTTAATCAACACTCTTGAGAACATTTTACACAAAATGTTCTATTACCTCATATTTTATTAAAATAAAATCTGAAATTGAAGGAAAAATGGTTTTTGCCGATTTTGGAACTCATAATATATAACAATATAATATAATATAATCAAATAACATAGAAAATATAATATTATGCGTACAAGGATTTTGAAGTTTTATGGTAAAATAAACAGCTTTAAAATATAACAAGCAAATCAGTATCATTATTTGTCTTTCATAAAAATCATTTACAATATTATAGAAAATTAAACTTCGTCCTAAGCACATCAATCTTCCGGTTCATTTCTTTTTAATCAACTACCAGTAGCAAAAAAGATTTTCAATTATGCTTTTACCCAATACTATGCCGTCCACCAGCAGAAATAATAACTCTGAGAGCTTTCATTCCCTATCTGGTCTGACGTCTTTGAAGCTGTATTAACTTTTGTAACACATCTGACTGAAGCCCGTTGTTGATTAGATAATAAGGGACGAAGACAAGGAGGATTGCTTGAACAAAGAAGTCTATATAGAAGAGATTTTTGAGATTTTTGTACAATAATCCTGAGCCCAAGAGAGTATAGGTGACTTGTAAGTAGCTTTACAGTATAGTAGACAGACTACCTCATTTAAGATTAGTTCATACAGTTATGAAAAAACCTTGTTGATTATATAATAAAATATCACATAATCATAAAATGCAGGGACTACAACCGACTACTAGACTTAAAAGATTTTAAACGGAGATGAGAGATGAGCTTATTTACTTTTGTTCCTCTAGGGCTGGGTTTGGCTTGGGTAATCCATCAAGTTAAACTGCCAAGTTAGGAGATCTTTTACTATAATGCATCTTTGAAAGGTACTTCCCTATTTATGAAGTACTTATTCCAAGTATTGGGGCTACAAAGGGCAGTGAGTGCTGAAGATTCTGAGGGTACAAACATATTACCTAAATAAAATCCATATCCAGCTGAAGCTGAAGCTGGTATTTATTTTACAAATTTGCAAAGAAGTTTCGAAAATTAAAATGTCTTAGTGCAAAGTTCTTGAAATTTAAGTAAATTGTGCTGATGGAAAATGTTCCAATTTAGTTTTGGAATTAAATAAAAATGCAGTCTAAATTATAGTTTTGAACATAGATGAATGCAAGATATTTATGATTTCCCAAATGTAACAATAACTGCTGCTTTTGTATTGTTGTTTACTCAAACCACTTTAACAAAACTGATATTAAAGGACAGATGAGGGAGGGGACAAAACTCAATGAAGTTGAAGTTGAACAAGACAGATTATATAAATTGGGTTTAAAAACGATCCATATCTTTCATTTTTGGTTCATTACGTCCCTCAATTGAACTTTTGTAAAAATGTTCACACAAAAGATTGATAAGCTGATACCTAATACAGTGAAATATTTTATGGTTAATTGCAACACTAGGGTGAGGATATTGGAAGATTTTTCTTAAATAAAAATTACAATGCAAGCTGCAAGTTAAGGTTTTTTCATTTTTCTAGTAGAGAACAATCGTTTATTTTGAAGATTTTTTAACAAATTTTCCAATAAAAAAAGAGATTGTACTTAAGGCTGCTCAGCGACCGGTAGTAGTTTAAAAGCATCCTCAGTGTTTTAATAACTCAAGATTATTTTAGGCGTAGGGCTCATTCATTCTATCGATGATGATGATGTTGTTCTTCCGCCCAGAAGAGAAATC
>JAQGBU010001184.1:0-14809 GCA_034698605.1 Isotoma decorata
CCTTTGATCACTTATTGAAAGTCTATGTTAAACAAAAATTTATTTTACATTAGGATTTCGATTCATTTCAATACAGTACTTAAAACCACAATTAATTATCAATTATGAATTAACTCAATTTACGAATACATTAATGCTGGATTCACCTCTTTCTTATCTTTCAACTTCTCGGTATACTACGTCTCTTTCACGTCTCTCTGGTTTACTGTTTACTCCAACGCCTCTCCAGCACTAGCTGTGAACTGGCAACTGGTGACTGGACACAAAATACGAACTACTAAACTGACGGCTTATTGATACTGACCTGAAGTGACCTGTGATTGATGACTGTGAGTGTTGTGAAGTGATTTGATCTAAAACAAAATACCAAAACCAAAATCTATAAATTCAAATAAGTACAAAAAGCGAAATTGTTGCAAGTAGCAAGTTGCAAGTGAAATGAAACAACTACTAACTCACAGAATGTGGAATGTGGAATGCAAAATTACAATTCACAATTTAAAAGCACATAATTATGCACATATCTTGATATGAATATCCATGCACTTACTTTACAAATCCCAAATTGACAGTCAAATCTCAAATATAATTAAGATGTGACAGTAGTACATAGTATTTAACAATAGTAGAACACAACCATCTAATTCCCAAGGGAGATGGTAGAACGGTAAGGCTTTGAATGGAGATTTTCGTGCCTTTTCTGTTTCTCACCACCATGCACCACTACCACCAAACAAGTCAGAATCTTATGCTCAGGGTGATACAGCTGTTCCTAAGTATTCAATTCTAAAGCTGTACTAAAATCCCACTTCCAATGTATACAGGGTTATATAAACCATAACATTATCGAGTTCATTTGGTAAGAGTCAATTATGTAGCAATTGACTCCATTCGAATATAATGGTTTTACACCCTGTAACAATTACATAGCTGCAATGCAATTGCAATGCAAATGCAATGCAAATACTTAGCTTATATTTTATGCTTTTTCTGATGATGATGAATATGATGATAATGAATATGATGATTGCTGATGATGATGAAAATTTTGATTGCTGCTGATGATGATGAAAATTTTGATTGCTGCTGATGATGATAATAAGTTGGATGATTGTTTTAAATGATTGTAAGAGTGTGAAATATAAATTAACGAATTCTAAATAATGTGATGCCAAGACATAAGCAAGATGAAGGGTATTGATTTAAGACTTTATTAGGGATGTAATAACGATTATATTAAAAATTCATCTTCAATACTAATCAAGTCAGTAAAAGTGATGAGAGTTTTTAGGAGAAACGAGGATTAGCATTATCAGCAAAGACATATACCTATAAATGAAATGAAAGCTTATTTACAAGATTACAAGTAAATTCAGACTTATTTTGAATGAAATATTGTTTAAATGATGTTGCGTTAGGTTAGGAATAAATCGAAGATATTATAATATTATTTAAAAATGTCATCGACATGTTTGTGTCACTTAATCTGCAGGTCTTTAATGTGATGAAGAGCTACTTCTCATTCATGAGAAGGAACTTATATCTACTAGGAAAGATGATACTTATTATTGCAAACCATCACGTACGTGTCTGCCTAGGACAATTAAGACTATTATAAGCAGGTCTCAGAAATCAACCCTAGGCTTAAATTTATATATGCTTGGAAATGACTATTTACGCAAATGAAAAGCTAATAAAGTCTTAATTCATGCTTACCAAACCCTACTTATAATGTATTCTTTGCTTCTTGACTAAAAAGTATCGTCGATTCCTTTTACATCCTGCATTGCATTTTCAAAAGTTACTCCTCAACACGAAGCTAGTGCTTTAATACACCAATTTTTTTGATAAGAAAAGGATGAATTGTTCCCCAAAATTGAAGGTAAGGCCAAATTTTTTTATTGTTAATGCAAGCTTGAAATTGTAATGCTTCAAACATATACCTATAATTCATTTCAAAACTTAAATAATACAAAATAGTAAAAGGTGGTAAACTTCAGGGTAAGAGGTATCCTCCCCAGGAAGTACACCAAAAACTCATTATTGAAGTAAACGTCCAGAAATTCATGTGTTGAGTTCAAATTAGTAGAGTTCAATGTATTCATGGCTAGGGTGTTCTTGGAATACAAATATATTAGCCTGAATTTTCGACTTTAGACAAATCGTTTTCATAGAATTTAAGTTTTATATGTAATTATATAATTTAGTTAACGTTTTATCAAATTCTCTATGCTCATAGATAGGTTAAATTCCATTGTTTTTTAAATTGAGATACTGAGTTGCAAAGGAAGAAGTTAAATATTTAATTTTTTGATGTTTTATTGCATTATCGTATTAAAACTAAAATACTTCACCGGCCATCAACTTAATCATTGTCATTTTATGAACCCATCAAGCTATAAGAATTTACGTGTCGCATTACTAGGAATAGATCGATGGAATAATAGGATGCAACAAAAAAATGATGAGCAATTTCTAGAAAGTTTTTATTTTCCCTTTACCTTACTATTGATATTTAGTCGTAATAACTAAGTAAAATGTTGAAAAACTACCCACGTATAAAATTTAAATCTCAATTTCAATTTATGGAATTCATCTGCGAACTACTGTCTCTAATAGTTTCTGTTCTAGTGCCCACTGCAACTAATTCCAAGTGGTCAAATTAAAGTAATTTGTACCAAGGGTGTTTAATTATTTTTAACATACTTGTTAAGCCTAGTGATAGTGTTTTTATGCTTCAGGCCAAGAAAAGTCGTTTCATATCTGCTTTCATACTCTGCATATTTCTTATTCCATGAAGACTTATTTATGACCTTTCTTAGGGATTTTGGAAGGAGATGTGTTACTTTGGGAAAGTAAGGATGAATGAACTTGGGAATATGATATTCTGCAGTCTGAGGGATGATCATTTTAGAAGATTGTATTTTTATTTTTTCTGACATTATTATTTTGGGTTTCTGGATGAGATCGGCAGATAGCCGTTTCGTTGGAGTAGTTTACGTATGTTGTTTTTCTAATTATTGGGGAGTCATTTATCGTTTGAAACTGTGTACTTACTGTTTTCAAACTTCATTGACGGTTTATAGTTAAAAAGTCGAAAGCTCAGGCTAATCAGGCTCAGATAGGATATTATGAATCTTATTCATAGGGATACATTACGTAAAGTGTTTGCAATCTGTTTTTTATATGCTGACCCTAACCCATGCTGACAGCTTAACACATTTCTATGTCCATGGTTTACAGTGTATAATTCTTAGTAATTCCTTACAGACGCGGTCATATGCACCCAATAGGCAAAAACTTCCTCTACCTTGGTCTGAGGCGAAAACCCAGGTATGTGTAAGCCTTCAGCTAATATTCCTGCACATTTAGTATCAGCAATATGCTGTTTTTGTACAAGATATTTCAAATTTTCAAATTGATTTAATTTAAAAATTTAGGCATTTATGCTGCAGGAGCAATTACGGAAGTCAATTTTACAACTTTCAAATGCAACATTCAGTTACTCTTTTTTAACCTTGGACGCCAAAGAAATCCGCCGTCGGCAGAAAAATGCCTCGCGTAGAGCAGCTTACCGAAAGAAGAGAAAGGCATTGCGAAAGTTGTCAAAGTAGCATTATTTAATTTTTTTTAAATGAATTTCATTTGAGCAAATAAATATCAAACACAAATCAACTACCAAACAAACGAATAAATTATATGTAGGTTTTCTTTCGCAATTTATTATGAGTTTACGCATTTCCAAAGGCAAACTCGAATGCTCAGATCGAATCTGGTTTTGAGTAATGCATTCCTTTTATAAACATTGCATTACTTTTGACTATTGCTTATGACTACTGCAGTATAAAAAACTACAGAAAACAGTAAACAGTACATTGTTATGTACAATATCAAAGGGCATGGCTGCATAATACAACCGAAAACCATGGACAGTAAAAATGATAAACGTCGTTAGCATGGGAGGGTTGCTTTTAATGTCGGGGTTTTTTGTTAGTCCATTTTAGTTAGCACATATACATTATAGCACATATTTAGATACAAATGGACGTTCAGAATTATGGAGCAAGATGTGTCAGAAACGACGTTGACAGCAACAACAACGACATCAACAACAACGACATCAACAACAACGATATCAACAACAACGGATGCAAGTTGACACAAAGGTCGAGCTGCGGTTCACAAAGCTTACAGTCAACAAGTGGTCAACCTAGAACAGCTTTGAATCTCCGGCTCCAAACCAAATCCAACTATGCACCCCTGCGTTTTTCTACGCAGACTGCGCTTAAAACCAATGACGCTGTAACCCACAACCGCACCTTAAACTTCATGTTGGAAAACAGTTCCTTCTTTGGAGGTCAGGGTGGTTTCAAACAAAATTTACCCCCACAAACACACAGTTATTGTATGGAAAAAAAGGTCCGAACTGCTTTCATGCCTTTTGATATGGGAAATGATGGAAATCATACCAAAAACTTGAAAAAAATGAGCATGAGAGACAATCTGACTAAAACCGAAATCAAACAACCAATATATGTTCCAAATCGTCAAATCGGTCCTAATCCAAGCAAATTGAAAATTGAAGAGGAGTTGGATAGTGCATTTTATCTCCGAGAATATCAATCACTGACTAATGATTTGGAGGAAAATATATCAAGACTTAGAGATTCCTTAGCTTCCTTGAACCTCCAATGTCAGCTTAACAAACTGACTCCATGGAAAAGGTTAATATTACGCCGGCGAGTTCAGAAATTGCAAAGGACCTACGGCAATGAGAGCCAACTTTTGGAAGTCCAAAGTCATCAAAGGGTAGGAAGAAGTGATTGGCTTACGGCCAAGAAGAACGTAGATATAATGCGGAAGCATATGAAATTCGTTGACAAAGCAATAGCTTCGATGCCACTTCAAAAATCGGTATCACAACCTTATACCCTAAGACTTTCAAACTTTTTGAGGACTCTGCAAAAAAAACAGACCAAGGAGCACTTCGACTTGGATGAAGACCCAAACCCAGAGCCTCCTCCTAAACCACCATCTTATCCATCCAAACTCTGGGAAATGTTTAATGGATGTCAACCAAAACCCGGGATACCCAGGGATGTTGTTTCAACACCACATGTGTGTGAAAAAGGACATGATGGAAAAGGTTGCATTGCAAATACTGCTGAATTCGTCAACCAGGAACCTCAACAATCTATATCCGACACGCCCAATATCCCCATCACACATCCTAGTTTCGTGGTGGAGTTACACGACGATAATAATTTAGAGAACAATCTGCCTTCCCTAAACAATACCATAGCGTTGGAGAATGATGGGTTTATTTTGGAGGAAACCACCATTTCTCTCACTCCTCCAGCAATGGGGTTAGATGTATCCAATTCAAATGCTGATGCTTTGCGCGAACCTTTACAGCAAGGGAGTAACAGTCTTAACTTAGACTCCAACAAAGTAACTGAGCTTACTACTCGGGGGTTTACCATTAACATTGAATCATGCAGACGGGATCTTTTGAATCCTGAAGAATTAGTTGATAGTGATACCATCGAAGTTTATCTATCCCTTCTCGCTTACGAAGCTAGATGTAGAGGGTCAAAGATTGGGTCACTATCAACCAACTTTTTGAGACTAACACAATGCGCTGTAAATGCGGACGGTGTAGCCAGTGTTTCGTATTTTGAAAACACACCTGAACTAACCTACGCAAGTAAAGATATCCAGACGTTTATTGTTCCTGTTCAAATACCCCTTGGGGATGGCCATTGGTATCTTTGTGTTGCGGATCTCCAACGCCGGGTTTTGCGAATTTACGACAGTTTACCACCAAATGCTGAGCTACTTGCAATTATGTCGCACAATACGAATAGGATAGTAGAGATTTTAATTGAAAATGGCTGGACAAGTAAGAATAACTGGAAACTCCATTACGTGGATAAACTACCGAAGCAACCACCACAGAGTGTTGACTGTGGTGTTTACGTCATGGAATTTGCGGAATACGTATGCCAAAAAAAGAAACCAACAACCGTTACGATAGATACTAGAAAACGGATGTATTTGTACTTGGAGAACATATGGCGCTTATGTAGGATAAATCCCAGCCTAACTGCACGATTGAGGAGCTACGAACAGCAAGTCGAACAATACGACGAATACGTAAGTTACTTGGATTCTTCTTATAGTATCAACGTCACGGACATGGATGATGAAATTATGAAGTTGCACTTAAATCCGAGCTGTAAATGTGAAGGAATTATGATCATGCCAGTATCGTTTTCTAAAAATAATGAATGAAGCGATTACACCGCGAAACGTTACACCTGATTGCACCCCCTCAGTGGGTGGTGAAGTTGAGGAGATTGCTTCATGTATTTCCGGTATCCACATTACACCTGCTAAAGAACGTTTAACTAAAAGCAATTCTACACCACAAATTTGCATTATGTGTAACAGCAACATTGAACGACGACAATACTTTGTAATAAACAATTCTACTATTGAGCAAAAAAGGCAAAAGAGTAATGAACTGTTCACGGCAATGGAATATATAAAAGAAAAGAGTCTGATACAGCGGATTCCCGATACTGGGGTGATTTGCAGGTTAGATTTAATTTTAATATGGGGTTTGATAAGTATGCATAGAGCAACGCAATGTAATGTTTTTCTAACGTTTCTAGATTATGCAGCAATACATTGGTGCATATACACAAAGCACACAAAGAGGTGGAAAGGCTGTCGCTGGTCCTATCTTCTAGTGCAATTCATCACATCGGAAATGAAGATGAAGAGGAATTGAAAAATTGTGTAGGATGCCGTGGTAAGGAGAAATGCATCAGGATAAAAACTCTAGTCGGCGATCGTACGTACTCGGTGCTTGATGCGATAAATGAGTTTCTACGTTATCGCGGATACAAGCTTGTTTCCCCAAAGGACGAAAATTTGAAAATGTGTAGCAAATGCGTTAGCTCGTTTACACAATTTGTCTGTTCTTTTCGGACAATGAATAACAAAATCACACTTCTGTCACCAAAAATGCCTCGAGGAAGCTGTTCAGATGAAGTCGTTCCAACAGAAACTAATCTAGATGAACAAGGCAAGGGAAAAGGAAACACACGTCCAAATTTATCCCCTACTGGTATCACGCCTGCAGCAAAGAAGTGCCGATCACGTCGTAGCAATGTCGAACGTAAACCAGAAATTACTACAGATGAATTACAAATGCCGACCTATGAAGGAATACCCGACAGCTTGCAGAATTTTAGAAAACAATTTGAGAAGGAAATGGACTATCTTGTCAAATTTGGTAACCTAAAATCGAGAGTTGGGGGATGTCAAGCACACTTGGAATTGAATTACGATGAATTAGAGGTTCTCATTAGAACGAAGTGTCCTCATCTGTTAAGCTTGTTTCCAGTTACATCTTCTGGGGAATTCCGTATGACCCCTGCTGATTTTAGTCCATTACTAATTATGGCTTTTTTAAGAAACCGTTCTTGTAATTTGTTCCAAGTTTTGAACGGGCTGGAGATGTGGACAAGATTGTCGGAAGATGTAAGACTTTTGACATTTATCATTAAGTATTTGCTGTACTGTCAATTATTAACTTGATTTTATTCGGTATTATTGTAGCAAATGAAAATGTTCAATCATCTGGGAATATCGGTCTCAAAATCAACTGCTTACAGAGTAGCAGATGAGTTGTGTGTTGAAGCAGAAAAGAGGGTTACGTTTTGGAGAGTTGTAAGTTATATTTTATTGTTTATATATATCATGCAGTATTTAAAGGTCTAGTAGTTCACTTTGGCAATAATTTTCCAGGAGGAAGAGAAGCAATGGCACAAAGCTTTGGACATACCCTACACCGGGGAGGAAGTGGTTGCCAGTGGTGTTAGACGGCAGTTATTCCATGATGGTTTGGCTGAAGGCATAACAACGGCTAGGGTTTTCGATAATGTAGATATGCACGTACGGGCCAGACATCAAGGTGTCCTTCACGGCAATCAAATGTTAAACCAAACTGCAGGCCTATACGTAAAAAACCGAGTACCTGTTGCAGGCAGGACAAGAGAACCAACAGTGAGAGCCAGAGATGTGGATGTGTCGAAATTACTTTTGTCATCAGAAGAATTTCAGAGGTTACATTACGAACGGGTTGAATGCATGAAAACTATCGCCTGCAAGAATTTAAGGTTTCTAAAAGAGAACGGCTATTTCCGTTTTTGTGAAAGTCGACGTATTGACTATGCCATGGAGTCCAAATTAATATCGGAAATAGTTCCAACAGGGTTGCTAGACATCAACATGTCCACCATTAAAGGGACCATCGACGTTGTTAACCATATAGACATAGATACCCCGAAGGTGGCGGGTGAGAAAATGCCGTTACGTTGTGCAGTTGATGGGGGAGCGTTTATGAACCTTTTATCAGCAATAAGTCTTAAAACTTCAGCTTTGGACACGAAATCCAGCTTCAACCACATATACCCCGATCATGGTGATTTTCATGGCAGAATGACGTTGTTGAGTAGACTTTATTCCATTTTTAAAATTAATATTTCAGCAAAGATGAGCGAAGGATCGCTAAGTAATTTCAAGTACACCCAAAAACATCTAAATGCTAGTGGAAAAACAAGTGCGACATTTAACCAAGATTATGAGTTAGCTGAAGCAGTTTTGGAGGGGCTGGGAACTATATTGATGATGGAAGTTTTCGGCTTGACACATATCGATGAGACACCGGCGACAATGCCCGACCCGGGGGATGTTGACGAGTGCAAAGCCTTTCTTAACAATGCAGCGGAAAAGGCCATGTCAATAGTTGAGGACTATTTGAATGTAAACAATACAAATGGAAGTGAATGTTGCCCTTGTGGTGTAAAGCGAAGAGCGAAGATGGTGATGTGTCATAACGCAAACTGTGGTAAAGCATTTCACCAGACATGTATTCCGGAGACAGCCTTTTATCCACAAGTTGTGGAACAGCACAGTCAGGAATCTTTCATACGGCCCCATAGACGTGGGCCAGTTAGAGTTTATGGCGATGCATCTAGCCAACCAGAAAGGTTAAATAAAAGAGCTGCAAAAGAAAGCAAGTTTTATTGTACACTGTCCTGCGCGGATCGTGTGTACGCGTATACTGTTTCTTTACTGCATGCAGCAATGACTAGCAAGTTAAGAAGGGACGCAATTAGATGGAACGACTCTGATATGATGGTTAACCATTGCAAAGAAGATTTGCAATTTTATTGCAATAGCGGTAACCACAATTACTTTAGAATATGTCTTCACTTCTTGCTTGATCAAAACGGTTGTGCACCTAGTGTTATAGCTTTTGATCAAAAATACAACCGAACCATAAACCTTAGAGGTTGTAGCGATTCAAATCTGGCTCAAGATAGGGTTATGGAGCATTTTGTAAGAGATGCAAAAACACAGTTTAAAGGTGCGACAGGGAAAATGTCTCAGAGAGCTCTAACAAGACGAACAAGGAGCTATGTTGGCGCGGCAGAAGCGCATGAAATGTATGCTGCTCAAACCAGCGAACAGAAAGAAAAAAAAGCTTACATGCCAAGAAATTATCAAGAAGAAACAAAACAGTTCGTGTCTAGATATTTCAGCTGCAAGCTATTCAGCATAAAAGAACACCGGTACCACCCTGATCTAGAGGATTTTAGATATCTTCCCTTATTCAAAGACTTAAAGCAATTTAAGAAGAAGATGGATGCCGCTGTAGAGTCGTTTGACCTCACTTTAGATATGAAAAATCACTTTAAAGATGATCAATCGACGGCTTATCGTCTCGCCGGAAATGTGAAATTTTCTGAACCCAAGTTGCCTTCTGAAAAATCTATTTGGTTGACTCCATCCGAAGCTTGTCTTTCAGATAGTCGACATGTGGAAATATGCCGTCGTTTTCCAAAAGTCAAGGTTCCCAATGACATTCAATTCGATATATCACTGAAAGTAGATCAAGACTTGGATGTGTTAATATCATTACCTACAGGATTTGGGAAAAGTTTGATTTACATTTATGGGACGTTATTAAAGCATGTAAGGAAAGTTGACAATACTTCAACAGTTTGTGTTGTAGTATGTCCCTTGCTTAGCATTATTGTAGACCAAATCAAAAACTTGGCCGATATGGGTTTAGTTGGCCTAGAGTGTAATCAACTTAAATATAACGAAGTTACGCAAATCCTCTCCTCGAAGAGGATTGATTCCACATTCGAAAATGTATTTTTCGTTTTCGTAACGCCAGAGTTTCTCGATAGCGCGTTGGGGAGAGAAATGGTAACCAAATGTAAGCCATGTCAATTAGTTGTGGATGAAATTCATCTAGTGGAATTATGGGGCAACGACTTTAGAACATCGTTGAAAAGAATTGGAGATTTGCGGCTGGAATGTGGTGTTAGCATGCTGGGCATGACTGCAACTTTGTCCGACAAAATTTATTCATCCGCAGTTTTATCTTTGGGATTGAAAGAAGACCGGCATGAAGTCATTGCAGAACCGGATCGTCCTAATATTTTCTTTTCAATGCGACCCTTGTCGGCGTTTAAGTCCTTTATTACTAGTGTCGGGGAGAGCGTTATAAAATTTGGACCGAAGTGTCCTAAAACCGTTATATTTTGCGAGTCTTATTCTCAACTTAACAAATACTACCGACAACTAATGTCCCAACTGCGAGGATATGCGTACACCAGTAACAGCAATACAAGTAAAAGTAGACTTCTGCAGCTATACTATAGCAATCTGGATGAGGATAGCAAAGCATTCGTGTCAGACATGTTCAAGAGGACCGATAGTACAGTGCGGGTTGTTTTGGCGACATCTGCTTTTTCAATCGGAGTCGATATACCTGATATCCGAATAGCTGGTTTCATAGCTTCCCAGAATAAACCGTCCTGTTGTGCGGAAATGCTACAAGCGGTTGGAAGGGCAGGGAGGGATGGTACGCCAGCTCTGGGGATCGTTTTTGTGAAAGAGGTCCCCAAAGGCGAATGCTACCGAGACCATTTGTTAGCAGATAGCAAAGTCTCTGGGAAGTACATTATAGACCTGGCGGTTCGCATTGGAAATGCGCTTACCTGTAGGGGGTCCTGCTCTTCTTGCCACTGCTTCAACTGTGTGTGTTGTGATTATGACAGGGAAACATGTGATTGCCGAAAAGCGGGAACAGATGGGATTGACGACTACGGTAGCCTATTCTTGCCGGATGTATTAGATACTGAATCAAATTATTCTGATAGCGAAGAAAGTGACATAGGAATTGAGGAGGACGTTTTGTGAAAACTGCATTGGCCAGGGTTTGCATGTAGTAAGTATTAATTCATTTTTTACTCAGTATTAGAGAAACTTTTTTTTAATATTACTTCTCTCTCGGAATTTATAAGTACCAGATATAACTTATAACTGTAATCTTATAATTTCAATTGTTTTTTAAGACAACAAAGAAGGAGACGTCGGATTACTCGCCTGAAGTTTTTACTGATTTGGAGAATCAGGCCCAACCGTGTACAATATCAATACAAGGACTTTCTATTAATCAAATTTCCAACCCTAAAAATACTTCTTAATTTTCTTTACCATTGATTATAAATATTAAATTTTATTGTTTCAAAAGGAAAGAACGAGTTTTCTTGAAACAGAAATTGGTTGATTTATTAAATGCATACGTACGACACCTTTTACTTATAATGCAGACTAGTTTTTTATAAAATAACATCAATCCTT
Organism: Isotoma decorata; assembly: GCA_034698605.1. Taxonomy (NCBI): domain Eukaryota; kingdom Metazoa; phylum Arthropoda; class Collembola; order Entomobryomorpha; family Isotomidae; genus Isotoma; species Isotoma decorata. The sequence continues at coordinate 11,734 of JAQGBU010001184.1, forward strand.
TCTGTAAAATTAGGTTTTGATTATAGCAACATTTGGTTTATAATTTTAATAAAAATATGTTCGTATTTAATAAGAATGAAATCTGGTTTAATATTTCATTGCATGCTATTTGCAAACCAAAGGCCAAATTTTAGTATGACTATTTTCGAAATGGGCGTAAATTTGCATGACGGGTGGGATGTTTTGGGCCCCCTCCTCGGCTTGATTTGTGAAACTAATTATGACCAGGTTGTTCTAACATATACTAATTAAGTTGGAAATAAGAGACAATGCCAATGGCAAAGTGGGTTCGTTTTTTGGTTAGCATCAAAAATCTACTTCTGAAAAAATCTAGTGACACTAAGCAAATTCTGTCAACTGTGAGATCAATAAATCATATACTTTTATATATAGTAGTAACTTTGTGATTTGAGGAAGTTGTCAAAATTTTGAAAGCTCAACACCCTGATACTAAGGTAGCTTCCTAATTGTACACACCGAAAAATTAAAACTTATTTTCATCTAGAAAAGTTATTCCGAATTTTTAAATTTTATAACTAGACATGAAGGAGAAAGTTAAGAGGAATGATTTGCTCTTTGTCTTTAGCTACAGCGTCCTTTTTCATCCATCTACATAAACAAAGGGATTCCCAAGTCTCAAATTAATATTAATAATTATTATTATACAGATAATTCCTATGTGGAGGCTCCTTTCCTGTCCAGTATGTAAGTGGTTTAACATTAAATCAAAATTGAGCACGCTTCCAAGGTAGATTGATAGGCCGACAATCGAATCTTCTAGTTTACAAATTACAACCTTGATTTCATCAAAAGGCAGTCAATCGATTGTCTAATGTTTGTAAACAAGCAATAAGTATAAGCTATACCTAAAGTTAGTATCTTTAAAAGGTGTGGTTTGTCTCAAACTCAAGTTGAATCGAACAAACAATTGATATCAGAATTTATTATGATTTGCATTTGTCTCCTGTGTTAAATAAACTTATGCTCTAAGTTGTGCGGAGTTATGAGAACAAATCAGAGTGGAGATGAGTCAGCCAAAAATATTATTCAGAATTTATTATGGTTTGCATTTGTCTCCTGTGTTAAATAAACTTATGCTCTAAGTTGTGCGGAGTGCCTCAGAACCAACCAGGAATCAGCCAGAAATATGATTTCACAATTCCCTATATTTCCTAAGTCTATTACTTGTTAAATAAACTTATGCTCTAAGTTGTGCGGAGTGCCGTCAGAACCAACCAGCGTCGAGATGTATCAGCCAGAAGTATGATTTCGCAATTCCCTATACTTTCCCCGTCTCTTCCTTGTTAAATAAACTTATGCTCCAAGTGGTGCGGAGTTTTTGAGAACCAATCAGAGTCGAGATGAATCAGCCAGAAATATGATTTCACAATTCCCTATACTTTCCCCGTCTCTTCCTTGTTAAATAAACTTATGCTCCAAGTGGTGCGGACGGACATCCAGTGCGTGCCACGTACATCGTAGTATTATTTGAATTGCTTTACTAGTCTCTTCCCTGTTAAATAAACTTATGCTCCACATGGCCCGGAGTTTAGCTGGCTGAACCAGTTTGAAGGTCTACTAATTTAACAATGTAAAACCGAATAGACTAAAAAACGCTTACAAGACGCTCAGGCTGGCTGGATCAATCTATTCTGTTTTTATTATTGCATTTGTATGTTGAATTCACTCGTGCTCTTTGCTAACAAAAAGTGTCTCGCGCTTCCTACTAAAATACAAGAGAGGCAAAGTGAGTCTGGAGTCTGGAGTATTCTCCCATTTCTTCCCAAAGTTTGTCATTTTAGTGGATATCCAAGTACTTCACAAAGAATTTACCATAATTCTATGTAACTAGTATCATGATAACAAAATTTTGCATTATGTAAGTCTTGATTTATACAAAAATTTTGTAAAATTTTAAGAAATGTACTATGATAATAACAAGCTATTTAAAGACTATTTACCGGATTCAAATTAAGAAGGACTTGAAAATGAATATTGCTGGCTGTATGTAAAATAAATGATATATATATGATACTTCAATGATAATTTCACTTTCTGATAAACTAGGTGACTGATGTAGCTATACTTTTTTTCATTAAAAGTCCTTCTTTAATGTAATACTAAATACGAGCTTATGTTTTTATTTCAAGCCCCTTCTGCCGAAGGGTCACACTACCAAATCTTGGGGATTCCAGGAATGTTGTTTAAGATCTTTGTTCTGCATAATTCTACCTTTACTAGGTTTCATTACAATACCCTTTTTCTAATTTTAAAATGAAATATTACAAATACCCTCATCTGTATTGATCGTGACAGTTACCTTCATTATAATTGACAAATAAAAGCTTGCTGCAAAGATTTTGAAAACATAGCCATGTGCACGTAAAAGTATCAAGGGAATTCCCTGCCTAAATTATGGCTTCATGAAGTTTGGAATGGGAACTTTGCTTGTCGCACTTGATGTTAAAGACCAGACCTGACTGAAAAAGTACCCTTGATTTGGCCACGAGTTGTTCCAACAAAACCATCTCATACTAAATATGATTCTTCGGAGATATTAAGAGTTCGGACTTTTTTATAAGCTGGGTACACTCCAAAGATATAGATACCTTACTCTGTACCCAGCTTATGTTCTGTCAATTTTATACCTACCTAAAATGATACTTTTCAATTTAAATATGCATTATTTATGAGCTTAACCCGGTTTCTTAATTACCTAGCTTATTTTGATTCATAGGAACTCTAAACTATGTATGACAGTTAGGGATCCTTACAATTAATGCCCTAATTCCCTATTTAGTTTAATCCTTTTGATTCATGATAATGTAATTCTACGAAGCAAAATTATTTACGCTTCAAAGTTAAATATTCATAATTACAATCAATACTAATTAAAATAATGTGTTTCAATTGTCATAAAAATTTAACAGTCAACAAAACATTTTATTTACATCCTTATGCCTTATCACATTATATTCTTCATACAATCATACATTATGTATGAGTCATTGTTACCAGATCATCTACAGGGTTAAAATTGTCGTCAAAATTATAACTACAGATTATTTTGTTTTAA
>JAQGBU010001185.1:0-14796 GCA_034698605.1 Isotoma decorata
GAAAGGGGATTCTAATGAGCTATTTGAAAATAGAATCGGATGAGTATTGAGAGAGAAAACTGGTTTGTAATTTTTGGACGCAAACATCATCACGTCTTATTAGTATGATAAATAATTTATAGAAATGAGCAGCTCATAGGAATCTTTCTTTCTTTTACTTACACTTTCAAAAAGGTTATAAATAATTTATGATGCATCGGGCCTTAGAAGCACTTATTAACTGTTTCAGTTGCATGAGTAAATAAAAATGAAACTGTAAATACAGTTAAGCTTTTGGATTTTCAAAAATTATTTCAAAATTTTATGGCAGTTTCCGTCGGTTATAAATTACGATCGTACCCTTGAAATATCAGAAGAAGTTTCCATCTTTAATTTTAAGGGCATTTTAACTAGCGCTTTTTTCCAAAAAGTAAATCGTTCAATAGGTAATGTCTCAAAAATGTTTTTAAAAAAATGGAAGAACATTTTTAGGCTTTCTCAAATCCTTTTCAAGCTGTTTAGAATATTTGTACACTTATTTAAGCTTTTACAAAAATTTTAATACTCTTTCTTGGGGGAAAAACCGGGACACTTAGTAAAAACCGGGACTTCGGGACGGGGTCTAAAAACGGAGATCATCCCGGCTAAAGCAGGACGCCTGGTCAGCCTAGCACAAAATCAAATTAATTTAATTCCTTTCAAGAAGTATGCACGGCATCCTAGGAATGGAACAAAATAAACTATCAGTGAAGCATAGAAAGGGTGATTTTCATTTTCAACATTTTATTGGTACCGTCTAATAATGAGAACTTGTTAGAATATAAACAATCAACCTAAGATGGTCAACAACAAAACCATTAAAAGCAAATGCCAGATATTATAACTTCCGTTGTATCAACATAATTTACCGTCGCCCCGCATCTATAATCTAACATAATTTAACAATTTTAAATATTCATTAAACGATGATATTATGATCAGCATCTTAACGGTAATATTGCAAGTGAAACAATATAATAATTTACATATGTTGCTACAGTGTGTCACTTATCTTTAGAAATATGTAACATGGAGAACTTGACGATTTATAAATCAGGAGGGGGCATTAAGAATTCCCATTTGGGGTGAGAGGAGTCTGGAGATTGTGAAGAAAGCAACATTCCAGCAATGAGAATGAGTATAACGCAAAGTAAAACTTGCATATTTGCTCTTTGTTCCTCGGCTTTCAAAGGGTTGTCAGTTGTTGCTGTGTCTACAAAACTTTAAAATAGAAATGAATTAGAGAAAATGTCCATTTAGTATTCCAAGACTAATCGAAATTGTGTTCAACTTACTCAATCATAGCTTGCAGCCCCCGCATTGTTAGTCGAGTTAATGCTCGTCCCAGTCGAATACTTAGTTGAATGACATCTTCATCTTGACCTTGTTGGGTGCCAAGTGAGGGTTGAATATCGCGTTGTACGGGAACCGGTTCCACAGTTGGTGGGGCCGAAACAAGTCCGGGTTCTTTTGGCGCTGGAAGGTCTTCCGATTTTTCTGAGGTTTGTTCGTTGTTACTGGAACTGATTTTTTCCAAATTGTCTTCCGTCTCGGTTGGATCTTTGGAAACTGAAGAGGGACCCGCAGATGCAGCAATTTGACTGAGCTCTGTGTCTATCTTTTCATTTCCTTCTTGTGGAATAGCTGTTGACTCGTCCGTCAAGACGTAGTGTTGTTCAGGTTCTGGTTCAGAACTGTAAATAACTTTTACTGATTGATCCTGCATTTCACCATCTAAATTGCTTGCTAATACTTCGGGTAACTTTGAGGATTCAATCTCATCTTGAGGTTCTAAAGGAACTTGAGCTTCATATTTTGGTTCTTCCTCATTTTCAGGAGGACAACACTGGTCATCTTGGTCATATGGTGCCTCGTCAGACATCAGTTCTTCTTCAAAAGACTTGATGATTTCTTCTTCAGGAGATGATATTTGTTTTATTTCTTTTAAATCTTCATCTGACTGTTGTGATTCTTCAATGAGGTCCGTTTGCGGTTGTGCTGACTCTTGAGTGAAATCAATTTTACGTTGTTCTTCTTGAATGAATACTGGTTCTAGCCGTTCGGGTTCTTGAAAGAGGTCACTTTCTGATTGTTCTGCTTCTTGAATGGGAACAGCTTCCAGTTGTTCTGATTTTTGGTGGGTGGTAGTTTCTGGTTGCTGTGATTCTTGAATGGGAATATATTCCGGCTGTTCTGATTCTTGAATGTCTGTTTCCGGTTGTTCAGATTCTTGAATGTCAGTTTCCGGCTGTTCTGATTCTTGAATGTCAGTTTCCGGTTGTTCTGATTCCTGAATGTCAGTTTCCGGTTGTTCTGAATCTGGCTGCCCTAAGTTAATGTCTGACAGTTCTGGTTCGGCTGCATAGTTATCTCCGGGGAGGCAGCATTCCGAATGTTCCTCATTAGATTTCAAAAAGTCTTCAGACGGCATTGAACTTTCAATTTGACTTTCCGAATATTTCGCAAAATCATCACAGGGTTCTGAAGGGATGTATTCGTTGTAAGGCTCATTATCATCGTATTGCTCAGAAGCTTTTGAATATTCTTCCGAAAGTGCGTATCGCTCCCAATTATCTTCTGTTTCAAGAGGTTCTTCAGGTGTTAAACAATATCCTGCATCGCTAACAGATATATTAAATTCATTTGTTGGAGAGCAACCCTCCTTTTGGTAATCTGATGGATCTGTGTCAGCATGGTGGATAACTTCGTAATGGTGTTCCAAAGACTCACTACTGTCTTGTCGGTAAGGGTAAGCGCTTTCGTTTTCAGCATCTTCTTGCTCCCCAGTTTCCAATCGCAATTCTTCGGCTGACTCTACAGGTGGTGGTGCAGGTTTCGAAGGTTCAGTAGGTTTCTGTTGTACAGGTTCATCATCAGGAGATGACAGCTTAAAGAAAGACTGTGGTATGACTGAGGGAAGGTCTGCGGTATCCGTTGAAAGTCTATTGCAGTTAATTTGGTCGGAATTCAAGGTTTGAGTATGGATGCTGGATACCGATAATGGACCCACACTTGTGAGGGAGTTCACCTAAACATTAATGGCCCATTTTTTATTTAGATTCAAGCTTAGCAATTTGTACCTACAAAAGTCATGAAAAATGCTTAGAATTTATCATTATTTAAAATATTTGCCTCAAGTTGTGGTGCTTGCAAGTTCTGAACATTTATTGAATGCGCACTAAGATCGTTCACCCTTAACACGTCAACTTCAAGTTCTTCCAAATGCAAACGCCTTGGGAATACAAATTGAGGTTGCTGTCCGCTACTTGATTGGGGTTGGGGTTGGGTTTCACGAGGTGGTGCAGGACTTCTCGATCGTTCTTGTCGTCTTGTGTCTCGGTCATAAGAAGTGCTAGTGCGGAGGGAATCACTAGAATAATACAATAATAAAAATAAAATTACTCTTTTTGAAATTAAACCAAGTGTTGATGAAATGAAATAAAACGACACTTTTTGCATCATTCGTTAATACGAACCTCTGTTTCTCAACTCTACTGCTTTCCTCTTCATATGACCTGATAGCCGCTTCAATATCAAGTTGTGCATCTTGGAAGGGGTCCGTCTGGATGCCGGTATTTGTATCACCAGCAGTCACTGTACTACTGCTTTGTTGCTCACCACTTGTTCTCCCCAAAACTGGAATATTCGTTGCTGTGAAGAGTTCTTCCACGACACCTTCTCGATCATCGAAGTTTGCATAATGTCTGGCTCCAACTGCTCTCTCGATTGAAGTTTGATCTAAATCATTCAGCGGAGCAGGAGACCTTTCCGGTCGTGGGGGAGGAGGTAGTGGTCTGTTTTGCATGATTCCAATAGCTGTACTAGGTCTTGAACCTTCATCTTTATCTCCTTTGGATTTGCTCACATTTTGATTCGATTTATTACGAGGGGGCCTTCGGGGCTTAAGCGTACTGTAATTCCTTTGTGGCCTTGATGGAGGAACTATGTGGAAGGTTCGTGGGGTGTATCTTGGTAGTGAAAAGAACGCAGGATCGTTTTCATTTGCTTGTTGCTGTTGCTCAGGACTTGACCGTTTTAAGCTACTTCCCTTGCTACTGCCACTTGATCTTTTCTTTCGCCTTGGGGTAGTTCTTGGAGGTTCTCTTTCTTTGTGTACAACAGCGTACCCAGCCTCGTCAACGTACTCAAGACTGTCGTCAATGTCTACCTCTGCATCATCAACTCTGACTTCGCTTTCTGCTTGAGTCAGAGATTGGGGCTCTGGACCTTCTGGGGAAAACTCACTTTCACCTCTTGCTGTAGCATCAGCTGTGCGTTTTTCAGTTTCTTCTACTTCGGCAGCAATACTTCGACTTTGACTACTTTTTCTGCGTTCTCTTTGAGGAGCTTTAGGAGATTCTTCAGTCTGAACTTGCTCTTCAAGATCTCTCATCCATTCATTTCCAGCAACAGTGTTGTAATACAGTGGGGTTGAGGACTTTTGCTGGCGTCGTTTAGTTCGTTGAGGCTTCACGGGTTCCTCATTTATTGGTTCATATCTGCCATCATCTTCATATTCCTCTCTATCATCGCCTTGTTGTTCAGCTTCCTCCAGTTCGATTCTTTGCAATTCTTCCTTAACTCTTTGCATGCCATCTTCATCATATTCTTCCCCTTGTTCAGGTGGAGATCCGCGTTCTTCTTCATTGGACCCTTGATCTTCTTCCATGTCATCCGGATGATCATTCATATATGCCGACACATAACCTGGAGCTTTCCTTCTTGGTCTCTCAGGGGGAAAAGTTTGATAATTTGGAGACTGATCTCCCTTGTCTTTCCTTGGCGGTTTTCTTGGTAATCGCTCCGGTCTTTGCGGTGGACTTGGAAGATCAAAACCTGCCAACGCATTAGCCATTTGCGGCCTAAATGCTTGTCTTAGCTCTTCGACAAGGAAGCGATTAATCTCATCTTCGTCCTCGCCTTCAGATATTCCCTTCTCTCTAAGGAAGAACTCATCAGAATCTATTTCTTCCAGAACACCCTGCTTTCTTACATGAGCGAAAGTAGAAGAAGCCATGGATGATCCCGGGGGAGAATCTCGAGATGAAGCATTAGCAGAATAGCGATCTTCAGACATATCTCGGCTTTGGGCTAAATCAAGGGGAGATTCCCAATCTCGGTCTGCCCTTCCCAATAGTTGACTTCTGGTAATCCGTCCTTCGTCTGTTTTGCCTTCCTGTTCCGTCTGAGTTCTCATCTCATCAGCATTTTCATAGAAAGCCGAATCCTTAGGTTCAGCATCTTCTTGCTCTTCCTGGGACTCATCACGTCGTCTAAATCTGAATTTACGCCTTGGCTCTGTTGCTGATTCTGGGTAATCGACGTCCACTTCCATCGGAATATTGTCATCAATATCTTCAGCTTCTTTAGCTTTCTGTTTAGTGCGAACTTTGGCAGCTTCCTGTTTTGCCTTGATTTCTTCAACGGTAGCTTGATATCGTTCATTTACTTTTACTCCAAATTTCTGCAGATCTTTCCCAATAACTTTCATCTTTTCTCCCATTGCTTTAGATTTCTGAGAAGCTGCTTCCTTCGACTTCGCTCCAAAACCTTTTAGCTGTTTTCCAATTTTGTCTAGTCTTTCCTTAGTTGCTGGCTGTTTTCTTGTCGCCGGTGAAGGTTCTTCAATTTCTTCTTCAACTTCCTCATTGTTGGCTGACGTCGAAGGCTGTGGTGGCTCCCAATTCACATGAGTCGCTGTGTCTTCGGAAGGTTCAGATGAAGGCTGAGTCACGAATATCTGAGGTTCACGAAGTCCAGGACTGGTAGCAGACTCAGGCTGTTCCTCTTCTTCCATTTCTACCTTACGAGCTTCTAACTCTTCTGTATATTGAGCCGCTAACTGATTTTCCGTCTCTTCTACTCCCGTTTTAGGGAATTTCGTTCTAGGAGGCTGAGGTCTTGCAGGAGGAGTCTTACTTCGTTTAATAACTTTCCTTTTAAAATCAAGGTCAATTTTGGGTAGCGAAGGCAGATGAGGTAATTGAGGTAACTGAGGGAAAGTCATCTTCTTTACTTTCCTTTTTGTAGTTCCTGTGGGTGTAGCCACTTGTGGGGCTTCTTGAATTTCTTCTTCTTGGGGTTGACTGTCTTGAACTATTTCCTCTTCTTCTGTAGAAGTAACAGCAACAGAGACAGCAACTTCAGCTTCCTCCGTTTTAGCCTCTTCGATCTCTCGAATCTTCTGAAGTTCTTCTTCCGCCATGATGCGTCTTCGTTCTTCAGCTTCTCTCGCTTTAGCTAATTGTTCTTCTAATTTAAGCCTTTTCGCCTCTTCCGCGGCTTTCTTAGCCTCCTCAGCTGCTTTTTGCTTGGCTGCTAACTTTTCTTCTGCTTTCTTTTTTTGCAGTTCTTCTTTCGCTTTCTGTTCTTCCTCAGCTTTTTGACGCTTTAATTCTTCCTGTTCTTTTTTTGCTTTCTGTTCTTCCTCAGCTTTTTGACGCTTTAATTCTTCTTGTTCTTTTTTGGCTTTTTGCTCTTCTTCGGCTTTTTGACGCTTTAATTCTTCCTGTTCTTTTTTGGCTTTTTGCTCTTCTTCGGCTTTTTGACGCTTTAATTCTTCTTGTTCTTTTTTTGCTTTTTGCTCTTCTTCGGCTTTTTGACGCTTTAATTCTTCTTGTTCTTTTTGCTTCCTTTGTTTCTCTTCAGCTTTCTGTCGCTTGGTTTCCTCTTGTTCTTTCTGCTTTCTCAACTTTTCCTCTGCTGCTGCTTCTTTTTCCTTTCGAAGAGCTTCCGCTTTAGCCTCTTTGGCACTCATTGCTGGAGCTTCAGGAATTTCTTCTTCCTGTTCAACCTCCTTTTGTTCCTCTTCAATTTTAGCAGCCTCAATATCCTGTGTGGGCTCCTGAGGTTCAACAATTTCACCCATGGCTTCTTGTGCCATTTCTTCTTCTGGAACTTCCTGTTCAGGCTCCAGTTCAGGCTCCTGCACCTTTGACTTCTTCTTGGGCTTTTTCCTCGCAAGCTTCACACCTTCCCATTGATTAAGTTTAGGTCGTACAGGGAGACTTATCTTATTGATTCTTTGTTTTACTTGATCAGCAGCTCCTGCAGCTTTGCTCTTTAGTATTTCAAACGCTGTAGTCGTCTTTCTAGCAGGGCTTGGTCCTGGTTGGGGTTGCGGGGTTTCTGAAGGAACTTCTTGAAGCTCCTCATCTTCCTCAACTGGTTCACTTTCAATGGCACTTGGAGCATCTTGTGAGAAACTTAAATTCTTATTTGTCAAGGGACGAATACTCGACGTCTGAGCGTCTGGTACCTTTGCCGCTTCTCGGTTTCTTATTCCAGCAGTAAATAAGACTTTGGGGGGTGGACCATGTTCATCATCAGAGTGCATCCACTCCTTATCTCCATCAATTCCACGATCGTGTAAATCAGGCTGATCTAATCCATCAAGACCTTCCGAGTTGACGATCTAAAAAGAAAACGTCTATTTTTTAAAATCAGTTTTCTATTTTAATGTAAATGTAAGTCTGATGGTAATTTTGTACAATATTTTTATTTCCTGAGATTAATAACTCAAGAATAACAAAAGTTTCTCCCAACGTGAGTGCAAACGTGAATTACTGATTGTTTGTTAAAAAGCATTGCTGAAAATTCGACGTGATTAATAAATTGTAGGAATCATCTCATCCCTAGTTTGGACTACATCATCCTAGTCCTAACTTATGGGACTTTCGGTCAGGATGAAAAAACCGGGACACTTTTAGTATCCTTTTAAATACGGTTTGTAACAATTTTAAACCCCCTTCGGATTTATTCCCCACTACTACCCCATGGCTAATGTATGGGTTGATTTTTCTTGAAATAATAAGTACCCCTGCCAATATTACATTACTCCTCATCCTAGATTCCCAGAATAGAACTATGTCCTTCGCAGAGGCCTTAAAATTCCTAAACTAAACACTAAAGAGCTGTAGATAATGACTAACCTGGAAAACATAAATTTAAAGAATAATATATATATATGTGTAGTATATTTATAATACTAACACTATCTATTCAAAATATATTAGGAATAATAACCTTTAAAACGTAACTTTTATAAGTATGCGCTAAAAAGACCCCCGGTTGCCTAAGTAAAAGACCTCGCTAGTTATATTCAAGTATGATTTTAAAACTGCAATTAAAAACCGGAACGCCGGCAGGACAGGGTGTGAATACTGACGTATGACCCGGGTAATCCGGGACCGATGGTCACCCTATTCCTAACTGTACTGATTTCCTAACATTTAAGACGGAACTTTGAAGAATAAGCAAATTGCAGATTGAGACCCACCCAACCAACAACTGTTCAAATAGCTCAAAGAGGGGTGATAATTATTTTTGTCAAGCATTTGAAAAGAATCAGCTCATGATTTTGTAAAGAAGTAGTAGAACTACAGTATTTCACGATTTAGGAGTCCCCAGAATGGAGCCCCCTTAATTACTATCGCCTGGCCCACATAAAGTTGGAAAAAAGGCATCCAGAGTGCAAACTCGTGGAGATAAAATATTGAATTTTCTGAACGTCATATCCAAGGGTGCATTGTAAGATAAATCTGTAACTAAATGAGTATTATTGTATGAAGTTTAGTATTATTCTTTCAAAATGTATCAGGGCAGATTTATAAGAAAGTTTCAGTAAAGATTTTTAACAGAAACGCATCCTTCATATACGATAAATATGCGCATCCTTCAAGTCCAAAAATGCAGTTGCTCCCATGGAATAAACCCTTCTACAAGGTTTGACACAGTAGAAGCGTTTCCCTTGTCCCTTGGGAATTTCAACCAGAAAATACGACAATCCATTAATAACGATTTAAAGTCTATATGCTAAGCAGTCAAGCAGTGGCTGTTTTTTTCAAAATTGTTGTCCACAACAAATATCACCAGTATTATTTTAATATTTCTCTCCTGGCTTCATCATACGCTTTCTTCATTTTTGCTTTTTTCAACTTTGTAATGTTTTTATTATATCATCCTATCCTTCATGTATCTATTTCCTTAAAAATGTTCAACATTCTGTTTTTTTCTGATCCTAAGATTTCATTTCATTTCTAAAAATTAGTTTGAAATTCTGCCAAAATGGGTATTACGTCCAAATGGAATGCCGAGCAAATTTTACCCAAAAAGTACGAAGAAAATCAGAAACTCCAACATACTCCTACTCTAAAATCTGAACATGATAATGCCGTCGAAGAAAAAAAAGTTCACTTTCTTTTGTACGTGCCAAGCAAAGGCAGGAATGTAATATGCAAATTTCTAGAGTACAACTATAACAGGTAATTTATTGCTGTTAATTCTAGACAATACTAGAGCGGTTAAACAATGCTGTAATTTCCACTTCCTTTGTAACACATCAAATCGTGAGATTTTAGCTCTTCTCCAACACCTTATATACCAATAAACACTTTATAAACAGTAATAATAATTTTAAAGACCAGTTGTACATAAAATTAATTCACTTTTGGAATTAACCTAGATTAAGTCAGCAAATCCAACGACGTCAATTTCACAAAATTAGGTGACTAAGGCTCCAGATTTTAATCTGTTTCGAAATATTCATTTTCTCTGAATAACCTTGGAAATTCTTAACAGACAAGAAACTTTGATCACACCCCTTTAGTAACCCCCACAACCTGATAAGCCTAATCCTAATTAGCTTTTAATGATAACATAGATTACCTCAATTTCGGGAGGAATGTCAATCATCGTTCGTCCATCCAGTGACCCAGTTTCATGTTGATCCTTGGAAGCTCCTGCCATGTAGGAACTTCCTGTCCCATAAAGCGGAGGTGGATTAACAGGTTCATAGAGGTTGTCGCTGCAACAACAAAATTAAACATTTCAAAACTATGCTGACGTCTGAACGAAAACGGACTGCACATAATATCACCAAATAGGAAAAATGTCTAAAAAAGTTTGCACCAATTCACCCCATTAAAGAATCAACTACACTTTTTACACTTTACAAAGTTTTCAAAGATTCCAACAATACAAGTTTCTTTTGATTTTTTAAATACGTATGAGTATCCAAATAATTTCATCTAGCACAAGGAAAATCAATAAGCCATGGATCGATGGATGATCACCAATAATTAAGCATATCGGTGTTTATTAATGATCAAAGATTCTATAAATATTGACTGTATAATATACGCTTTTAAATGCTTCTCCGAATATTCTAATCTGCCAACTTATTGAAAATTGTCTTTTTTGACAAAATGTTAAAAAGGAACAAAGAATGGTAAGAGAAGACTTGGAAATCACTAAATTTTAAATAATTGAATGGTTCGGATAGTTCGGATTAAACAGCTTTTGTGTTTGTTTTGCATATGTGACTAGGTTTTAGGTGTAGATGGTGAATTGTTAAGCTTTGTGTTTCAAACCTGTATCGCTTATTGATAGACGCCATGTCTGGGGGTTTCGAAGAAGGAAGAATAGGATTGGACTGGGAGACTCGCTTAGATTTCTGTCTAGGTGTAGCGATACCCCATTCCCAAGCAGACTTAGAACCACCTGACCCGGCCGAAGGATATGTTTGACATCCACAAAAGACAAAACCTTTCCTGTCCATTGAATCCCATATCCCTCTACCGCACTAGCACATACTGGACAATTAAATAAAAATCAGGGCAAAGTAGAGACCAAGACTGAAGATAAAATTAGATTGGACTGAAAATAGTTGGCTTCATATTCAGGCAGACGCTGAAGCCAATTTTATTTACTCTCCGTGTTTTTTTACCCTGCATTTACTTAACTATTCTCATCTGCGAAATCTATGCAAAATCTTAATCCACAGCCTTACATCTTTAACTGAGTCTTCACTCTCATGCTTATGTCATACGCTGGTTCTCAGTCTCTACTCGTTCACATTTCTTTGAACAAGTTTTTTGTATGCTTTTTAAGCAAAACTTTCTCATATTTTTTTGTAGTATTCATCTGAGCTTCGAAACCCGAAGTTTGCCAAATTTCTGTTGTATACAGTTCTAAGCATCTACCTAAACCTAACCTCAAGAAATGGTTTTAAACTCCCGATGTTTTCAGTATGCTTCATCACAAACTAAACTAATAATAAACGAAAGTCAAGTAAAGAGATCCACGCAGATTGGACTAAATCCCAGTATGAACTAAGAAGAGTTGAAATACCAGTAGTAGTGGTTACCGACCTATTATAGATTGCTAGTTGAATTATATAAAAACTGTGCCAGCAAACGTACTGAAAGAATTCGGGTCATGATGAGCTGAAGGAAAACATAGAAGCTGCTATTTTTACCGGTTTCGTCTTTCCGAGCTCTTCTATCCCATGTCCGTGGTTCCTCATTTGTGCAAACTAATTTACTTTTTTGAGTAATGGATGGGTTAATGGAAACCTGTGAGCCAGAAGTGAATGACACATGTCTTAATCAATTAGCATGAAATAATAGAATTCAGTCAACTAATAACTTCCTGGTTCATGGTGTTACTTGAGGTTTTAACAATATGAAATGTACTAAAACGTCAAATTGTGACGAATGGAAGTTTCAAAAGTTGAAACAAACCTTTTTATGTCTGAAAAACAAAGCTAGTACAAGTATAGTAGGATTATAAGTATTTTATACACTATGTTTTTCGAAAGACCTCAGCATCCCGTCCAAATGCCTTTCCCTTGTTATTTGTTGCGGATAATGATTAGCATGCGTAGGAGATACTTGAAACATTTAAACTTTAAATAGGAAACGTCAAAGTTCAGAGTTTCAGAAATGCATTTTAAAATATACCATTATTTAATCATTATTTCAATGCCGTAGTCCCCAAAAACTACACTAATTTTTTAATCAGTCCAAACTATAATTAAATAATTAATTAAGTCACAAAAGGAAATGATTTTTAAAATTGGAAACTTTCCTTGTGACAATAATTATTTTATCTTTCAAAAATAACCTGCTTAACCGAGTTAAAAACGTGTTAAAATTCTGAAATAAATTTTATATATTGCTTAAAGTTTGTAGTTGATTTTTAACCAGGAAAAGTGAATTGGATATTGTCTCATGGCTTTATTGGAAGCCTTCTATGTTAAAAGTGGTTAAAAAATTCTATAGATTTAACGAACTCGTTTGTATAATGCTGTAGATAATTATTAACTGTCCACTTTCACATTCAGTGAAAGGCATTTATCTAGTTTGAACAATTTTCACGTGTAGAAAAGGGAAATTTACAGTATGAACAACACTTCCGCTTACTCCAAATAATCCTCGACATCAATTTCATCATCTTTGTCTAACAGAGTCCACGGATAACCTCCCTTCTGACGTTTTCGCCTCACTTCCTCCCACATGTACGTCTCCGGAGGGTGAGAAGGTCGCCACCATTCTGAAATAGTATGTAAACAAGCAAACTAGAAATAAGAACTGATAGTAACAACGTAAAAGTGGAACTCTTTTGTTTTTTATATATTAGGAGTGTAGGTAAAAGCTTGTTAAAACTCTGCTGTACTTTAGTCATGTGAATCTTGATTTATTGTATAAAATTGTGTACTGTAAATTCAACTTCAACTTTAACGTTAACGGACTTTCCACTATATTGCACCAGATACTTTAAATGCTCAGTTTAATACCACCACAGCAGACCCAACCCCCCTAGGAAGTATGGTAGGACAGAATGAGCGGTCAAGGATCATCGGAAGATTGGGTCGACCCACATTCGGAAGTTGGGGACTAGAAGCATGACAGTAGTTTCTGAACGGGTACTTATCCCATGGTTGAAAGCAAAGGAAGTACTCATTCAGTGACATGCTGCTCTGAGTCCATTTCTAAAAAGGGATACAAAGTTTTGGTCATTGAAGGCCCTTTTTCAGTGGTTGAGTCACACGAAGGGGCTACTTGGAACGTAGGGTGGTCTAAGTTTTTCTTCTGTGGAATTTTGGGAGGTCCTAACTCGTCGGAGGCCCTAGGGGATCGCACACAGTACCTACATCATTCATCAATCTGGCACAAATAAACCCATACCTATCTAGTAAAAGTGCGAACGACGTACTACTATAGTGTCCTGAAGGGGAAATACATGCGAACATCTGCTTATTTTTAATGATTATTAGCATTTAAATCAGCCGAAAATATTAAACACTCGTAATTGTAAAATGCAATAATTTTCAAACCAAGTCAAGAGGTTAAAATCATTTCATTTACTCCCTCTTGTCATAAATTTAAACTGAAGATGAGCCTAACTGTACGTCACCCATTCATATATGAAATTAGCTTAATTTTAGGATAATTTTGAAAGGCAAGCGTTAAAACTTGTGCTTGTGCTTATATTACTGTTAACTGTATTGGATTTACATAGATTTCATTTGAATGTTTTCGATTGAATGTATTGAGAACTATAGAAAGCAAACGGACGGGGATAAGCTTTTATACTATGGGCTCCGTTTAGTAGGGCTGTGAATGACGGATTTTTACGTCAAGCCAAGTCATGCATAGCTTTGGAATTCAATTTTCACTAAACTCTAATCCCTTAATTACTTTCTGCATTTGACGCAATTTTATATTCTGGATTTTACAGGAGAATATGAACAATTTCGTCTTATACGTGAGACCGTTTAATCTGGTGATATACTTTTATTCGAATTTTTGCATTTGCTTACACTGAAAGCTTTTAGCTCTAAAAAATAAGTACAGCTCACCGTCTTATTCACCTCCGAATAATTATGTTCATCGTCAGAAAAAAAAAATTCAGAATCTTAAATTGAGTTTTGTGTACGTTATCATAATTGATTAATGTGCTGACCTAATTGCTTTTTGGCTATTTTTTGATCCCCAGATTTAATATATATTTATTCATAAACTTTCCTTTGTAAAGGGTTAAAATACTTATATTGTATTGTACCAAATGCTATTTCACAGAATTCTGAATAATTGAATGATTATTAATTACCATTAATTCTTTGTAAATAGTTAGAAGCAACATAATATGAGGACAGTGATTTTCTTGTTTTCCCTATTTTTCTGTTAAAATAACATCTAGTCTTGTATGCAAGGTCGAATTATATACTGGTAATTCTTCAGTTTACGTCAGACAAGGTCAAGCCATATTTTGGGTAATAAATAATGTCGTCCTATAGAGTAAAAATTAAGGTGAATGTATTTGGCTTAAATTTAATAGTTTCCAAAAAAATAGTTTTCAGCATCTCTAAAAATTTTGAAATGGAATGCCATTTAACACCCAACAAGTAATAAAAAATCCATTCGGAATCTAGGGACCTCTCCATTGCATAAGTAAAAATAACAGAACGACATTTTATATTTCTAACTTGAAGTCACTTGATTCTGTTCTGCATAAATAAACGTATAGGACTTTTAAAAAATTGACATGTTGTCAAACAAAAATGCAGCTTTAAGTTCTTTTTGGCATCTTGGTTTTAAAGTTAACAGAAAGAATGTTTAACAGTAAGTAGGTCAAACAGTGTTCAGTTGAATGAACTATTACAGAGTTTCTACATCCAATAAATTTGGAACGTTCAACTGGGGACAGAGCCATCAAGCTCCAAAAAATTGTTTGATCACACCTTTAATATTCATAGCGTCGTAAGATCTTAATAAATTACCTAAAGAAACTTCGTAAATAAAATTTTGGTTATTTAGTTGTTTATAAAATCTTAATTTTGGTTATTTAGGTGTTTATAAAAATCTTGCCTATTATTTTTCTAATGTCGAACCACGCAAGTATTTACAATCACTTCAATTTACCGTATTTTCCGGTATAGAGTGGGGGGGGGGGGGGGGGGGGGGGGGGGGGGGGGGGGGGGGGGGGGGGGGGGGG
>JAQGBU010001186.1:0-14783 GCA_034698605.1 Isotoma decorata
CAAATATATATATATTATGGTACTTTAGCCGTCGTAGCGAGTTGGCCACTTTACGGGTGAAATTGAACATAGTGCCTTGCTATAATGTTGCATTGCAATTGTTGCTTTGATCCTTAGAGTAAAAACCTTCTCTTATCTTAACTCCTAAGTTGGTAGGCATTCAGTTTATATGTAGTTAGTTGAATTTGTATGAAGTTTTATAAGCAGTGGTTTTCCTTAGTCTCTTTAGTTGGTTTATAGAAGAAACCACTTGTTTGTAAGTTGGTAAGGAATTGCGATTTGCAATGGTATTAATCTTAAGTATAGGTAAAGAAAGGTGTAGAGATGCAAAAAGCTAAAGGAGAATCCAATCTTAATCTTATACGGTATTACTACGGTTCACCGTGTCTCCTCTCCTCATTTCCATCTTCGTGAACCTCAAGAACTCACCTGTGAAGGCAATCTTAGGCAAGGGAATTGGCAATGTATTAATATACTAATGCTGTGATTTATTTCTCGTTAGAAGGAAAGTGTTTTGAGATCATTTTGAGTGTTTTCGGAAGCTTTGAGCAAATTCTGTTGTAATGAGTTTTTTGTGATCATTTAGAACTTAAAACCTCAAATTAAGGAAGTTAAATACTTTCATTATCTTTCCATTTAGATTTTGACTAATAACTATTATTATGGGATAAGACCATGGCTTTCTGAAATTAATGGAAACAGCCTATTGTCGCCTTTAATTTTCAAGTATTACCGACTTTAAAGTTTCTCATTTTTGAGACAGTTTTAGGATTTTTGTGTACTTCAAAAAGATTTGTCTTTATTTTACATCACACCCCTGAGAAGTTTTGAACTCGAATTTAGAACTTGGTAGATGCGATTTCTGCTCCGTTCTTGTGCAAATTATAATTTTAGTACCTAATGTGCTTCTAAATTAGCCGCAACCCTTAAAAATTTCCTTGGATTTGTAACACTGCGTTGCAATTATGACTAATTGTCAGTGCCTATTTACTAATATTATTAGTAGTAAGTAACTACGAAGCAACTACTACATACTCATGGTACAACAAATAGGAAGGACACAGTGTCTGACTGTTGGCAGGCCCTGTACAATTATTATTATTTATTATTATTCCTATTATAGATATTAAATTTGTACGGACAAGCCCTATTTGTTCCTAGTAACAAGTAATAATAACACAAGACAAACTTATAATAATAAAGACATATAGTGCAATTTTAAGTGTGATGTAGAACTATAAACTCATAGACACATACATAAATACTACATAGAGATACATAAAGTTCACGCTGGCTTAGACACACAATCACACAAAAGTTAAAACTCTTTTTTTAAAAGAATGATTCTAATTTCTTGTATTATGCAACATAAAATGATCGAGGCTGTTTTACCAGGAGAGATTTCCGCTATAGAATAGATTAAAGCACAAGAGTGCATACTTGCACACTCGTCCTATCGTTTGTATCGTATCCATGTATGTTATCTTTTGTGTTTCTCATTATCATTGTTGTGTGTTTTCTATGTAACTGTGCTCTTGTTCTCGTCTTGGAGGTTTTTGATTTTATGATTGAGACAATTGTTTAACAAGCCACCACGGGTGTTTTTAAATCATAATCAAAAACCAAAACAGAGTTTTATACACCTGTAGATAAAGATATATTATGAAAGATTGATCTTGAAAATAAACGGATTGATTGACTTGTAAGTTCACATTGATTAAACATTATTAAAACATTTTGAACTTGACAATGGACCAGAAGGAGATTTGATTTATGATCAATGATTCGTAATCAATTGAGTAGTTGAGATCAAAAAGTGCGTAAATAATAAAATACATACGTCCTGGCATTAATACTTCTGGAAGTAGCTTTTGTCGTGTCGTGATTACTTGACCATTAAAAGGGAAGCCTGTCGTATTGAAGGAGTTGATTTGTATTGCAAGTTTGGCCTGCTAAGATAGTACTAGAAAAATTGTGTTCTGGATTTTTGTTACGTAAACTTACAATTTAGACCGAAGTTTCTAGTTTACAATTCCAAATTGTATATGTGCAAGCAAAAGAGTGACAGGATAAAACAAAGTTTCCCAGCGATATTAAAACTTTTCAATCTATGGGGAGTGTTAACTTCAGTTGCGTGAAATGGCAACAATGAATAGGATTTTTCATGAAACTTTCAAGCGTTCAAAATGGAATTGTTTGAATTTCGTAAACGACGATTATCGTTTATAAGACCGCTGATCTATTGGAGAAAGCAACAAGTTGAAATCACAAGTATAGACTCTCAAAGGTAATTTTTGCAAAAAGCCTGGCAACTAATTTACTTGATATTACTTCCTACTAAAGTCTATAACATATTCTAGTGCAGTATGCATCTACTTTAAGAGTGCATTTCGAAATATTATATAATTCCAGGTGTTTTATATAATTTCACAGCACAGCAAGTGCTCAAGAGAAGGATAATAGTTGCATAGATAACTTTATCATAATTTAGAATTTCCCTTTTATGAAATGAATCTTAAGTTTATAACAAATGAAGTAACATAAGCCTTACGTATCTCGAGACATAAATCATAAAATACCACTGTATATATTGAAATCTCTATACTATCTATGACTAACAAAGCTTCTGAAAATGTCTCAAGGTGCGTGGGCATTTTGTCACAAAGTTACAATTGCCAAACAGAAAACCAACCTACCAGTAAGCTTTTTTGACTTGCCACAATCACCATCACATAAATCAATAGGTTTATACCATTGTCAGGAGAGTTCTTTTTAAAAAGTTAAAAGCTTTTAATGAGATTTACATCGTAATATTAATAAATGATTCTTATTGATCTTCCAGCCAAAGGGCATTTGGAAATCGTAAACAGTTTAATATTTCATAACCCAACCCATTCACATGTTTCTCAATTAGAAAGGTGTCACAATGAAAACAACCATGACTGCATGCATGTGTTCTATCCCAATAAAGCTAATTTGTAAATTTGGAGATAGTTTGAAAAGTTTGTCTTGTTTACCAAAATTGTAATTTTGTTAAAAAGCGGAAGAGTTCATCAAGTCTGTTTTCTATATTCATATGGATAGATTAAAATTTTAAGGTAAAAAGTGAAGTTTAGCTTTAAACCTAACGGTTTCATGAAATTTCCAGACAGACCCAGTCAACCATTTCTCATTTGCACGTATATCATATAAAATTATTGCCCTTCCGGCAATTTCGAGCAGATCAGCCGTTGCTGCTTTCATATCATATTTAATTAAGTACCGTTGTTAAAGTTAAACCCTCATTGCAATTGCAATCCATCCAACATCATCACCATCTTTATCTCATCTCGTGTGTATAATATCTTGTCAGCTCATCTAGTCTGGACAGATTTCATCCTTTAAAACTCATTTTTGCACCTAAACTTCCCTTTCCTATTTTCTAAAGAAAAAATTCAACGCATAATTTTTCAATCTATCCAAACCCAAAGCGAACGGGAATTATTATTTTTTTCTTGTTGCAGCTAAAACACCAAGCATGTGTTAAAGATGTAGATTAGTAAGAGGTTGCTTTTAAAGAATTAAAGCTTACTTTATATATCATTACCAAGTTAGGCAACTAAATTGAGAGGGTTGACCCTTGATCATAAAATTTAAGTAGACTTTTATCAAAACTTCAAAAATTATCTTTAAAAAATGTCTACCATATATTTCACACATTACACTCTACATTATTATTAAAAAGTAAGAAGGAAAATAAGGTAATCTTCGGTGTACGGAATATATCCATGATGGAATTAAAAAATATGGCAAGTGAATGAATAGTTCTTTCCTAGCAATCTGTGTAAGATTCGCATAAAATGACAGCACAGACAGTTTTGAAAGCCATATAGTTTCTTGATGGTACTCAAGAAAGTACCGTCGCTGAGTATTACCTATATTGAATATACATAAAATTGCCATATCTATCTGCAGAGTTAGTTGCATGCATGCATATGATTATTATTGTACCGTGTTTTATAAGTGTTATGTTACCTGCACTTCACCAGCAAAGTAAGGGAACGAAGTAAACTCCACGGAAAATGTTCAAATCCACTCGAAGTGTTAACTAATAATTATGATTGCGTTAATGAACGTTGTTATTCTGATGGGGGATTGACAGGCATATAGTACTAGACAAAGTGTGAGTTGAAGAGTGATATTTATTAATTTCTTACATGAAAACCATCCGCTCTTTTAACGATTTCGTGCCAAAATGTATTCCTTGATTGAAGTTCACATTGAAAATTTCAAACTGTTTTTCTCTCATCAAATCATTTTACAACCAGGGGTAAAAGTAACTATGCATACTTAGCAGATAGAAAGTGTTTGGTGGTATAGTGATAACATCAACAACAATTCCAAATGCGGGTATACAAATATATTAATAAGCGTTGAATTATAAGTCAGAATGATTATGATAAAAACATTCAAAGATTACTTGATTCATACTAAAGTAATTCCTAATTCCGTTGATGAATCTGACAAATACAA
The DNA here is from genome assembly GCA_034698605.1 of Isotoma decorata. Classification (NCBI taxonomy): domain Eukaryota; kingdom Metazoa; phylum Arthropoda; class Collembola; order Entomobryomorpha; family Isotomidae; genus Isotoma; species Isotoma decorata. Next base: position 4,513 of record JAQGBU010001186.1, read on the forward strand.
CAATATCTTCTTAAATTCAACAGTATACTATAAGAAATTCATGCGTGCATATTTCACCGCGGTTATATATTAGATATTGAATCCATTGACGATCATTAAATACTCTTGTAACTTAACATGCTTAACATTCCTACTGACATGTTTCGAAGGGACGGAAGCACTTTTTTGGAAACATCTCTCATTGAAAAGAAAGAAGCGAAGGTGTCAAATCAAAGTCAGTCTAAATGGTGTTCATTTCTGTTGGAAAATAATGAACTTATTTTTTATTGGGACATTATCCTCTTCGTTTCATCCTGTGTATGCTTTATGAATCATAAAAACAATAAGGTAGTAACTTACATCATCTTCTCATTTGCTAAGGTCATGACACCGGCCATAAAATAAAGTACTATGTAGGTGCGTAGCAGATATTTGCATTTTGAAACATACGATTCATGTACTAGTAGTGAAAAATAACTTTTGAAAGCAGTTTCATCATTCATTCTTTAAAAAATCAATGATCAATAACTGAGGCCATAATATTCTCAAGTCGTTAAATTGCTTTAGTAGGGTAGGTCTTGCTATTGTTTTAAAATTTTGTAAATAAAAAGGAGTGACTTTCCTAAAGTTTTAATAGATACACCAACCCCATTCACGAATCAAACATGGATTTTAGTATCTTTAGGTAGTAATTATATTACTCTATTACATACAAGGTTGATTTGCATTAAAAGTTACTTAAAAATTGGGATCGGTGTATAATATCCTTCACTCTCGGGCATAATTAATTGTGCAAATAATGAGTAAATGGATGATATCATATTTTATTACTTTTCATTAATAATTAGAGACCTTTTGCGGAACTGTTGTCAACTACTAAGTACAATAATATGTCTATTGTTTAAATAGCTAATTGCATTTAACATCATGAAAACTCACATGCAGTTTGTAGGAAAATGAAACAATTAAATTCGATCCAACTCTATTTAAGTTTAAAATGCAAATGAATTTTCAATATTGATGTAGATATGTAATATTAAACTTCAGTGTCGTACCCTTCCTTTCTGTATAATTGTTATTAGGGAACTTCAATTTTTGCCTTCTAAATCGTATTGTGAATGCAACAGGTGACTTTAAATCTCCATGATATGAAAATTCAATTTTTAATTTGATATACAAAATATCATAAGGTTCTAAAGCAGAGAGGTGTTTCAAGTTTTACGTTTCACAGCAGATAATTTGCTATAAACTTCAGATACAAAGTATATAAAAAGTGTAGGTACTTTAAATTCATTTATTTATTGTTATTAATTGGTATGGAAACCGTGCGAAGCAAATCATAAAATTAGTGGCATGATTGGCCATTTAGTTAATGGTGTTGGTAGTGGTGATGGCAAGCAAAGTCTATTTTAGACTTGGTAAAAAATAATTTATTACTCATTACCAAAAATTTCTTTGTGTGGTTTCAATTTGCAAAAATCTCTCTTCCCTTTTTTAACTTTAGAGGACGAATCAATTTTTTCCAATTATGTATGTGTGTAGTGTGTGTGCCTTGCCTTTGTGCCACCATCACAAAAAAGTCACTATAATATTATGGGCACATTATGCTTTCCTTGGATCCAGTTTCCCCAACCATATTTAATTACATACACAACAATAAATAAGCGTTTTTAAGAGTTTAGCATATTAATGGTGTGCAATATGAGCTTACAAGTAAATTATATTATCACTCTCAGTATAAAGTCATTGATGCTTTACATTATCTTTTTGCTGAGATTTTTTTTTATGAAATTAGTGTAATGTAATGATACCCTTAACAGGTTGAAAAAGTATTTACTGTAGACCATCTATATAATATTATATCCTTCCGGCATAAGACATGATGCTATTGCTCAGCTTGAATGTAACTATTTCTATAATTGATAATAATTATTTGTTGCATTTATTTTGGCATCATTACCTTTAATGAGCGTCATTTACTTATGTCTTATGGTTTAGAATTGCATTGCCCTTGTATAAAATTTAAGGAAATTTCCGGTATTATATTTTGCGTCACACCTTCTAATCCCAATAACAAAATGTAACAACTCAAACAGACTGTTAAACAATCAACAAAGATTTATCGGTGTGTGTTGGGTCATTAAGATAATTTTGTATTTGCATCTTTTGGCATGTGTTTGGGGTGCTTTAAACCACGAGATATTTATCAAGGCGTCAACAGCATTCACTCACTCACATGGCTGATTTAACATTTTAATGAAATAAAAAGAAATCTTATCTACCTCTATTTGGCATAATGCAGTTCTCTATAGGCATGGAATCTTGGGACAGATAGGTATACATGTTGTAGGTAATTCTCACGTAACGGGTTAGTTAATTTAATAGCAGGATGATTTGCTTCATTTAAAAAATTGTAGATTGATACTGTTGATGATGAGGATGATGATGATGAGCTTGGAGGAAGAAAGGTTTAAGATTTCTGCATAATAAATTAGTACAAGCTAACATTTTTATGTATCAATGTGTTATATAATAATTACTTATGTATTTGGTTAGTGGTGGCCTTAGTCCTAGCTGTGTCTTCTCTTGATCTTTGGTTGTCTAATATGATACTAACAAATGTTCGTCATCTAAAGTAATAACAATTTGATATGTGATGACCTACAGAATGAAACCAGTAAACATTTCTATACAAAGGGGTAAAGAGTGCGTTTTTTTTCTGAAAACTTAATGTATGCAGATTTCGTACAAATACAGCTAAGTAACAAATGTAGACAAATCCATTTATAGTCAACTTGTGTTCTTGAGCTCAACTTGTATAAATATATTGTGTAGTAATACTACTACTTAAAAGTTTAAAGAAATCTGACATAATTAAATACCCTGGTATTGTGGACCTTCTAGCTACAAACTCACATAGCTGGCTTTACTCAATCACTATTTTAATCGTTATAGGTACTAAGGCTATAAGACCATCTACGATCGTCACCGTTGACCGTACGTACGGTATTTTGTATTGTAGAAAAATAAAAATAAATATTCGTCTAAGAGTTTTCTTGAATAGTTGTAAACCATCCATCAGAGAGGATTTTTAAACCGATCTTTCTTAAGCCCCTGCTATTATTCTATATTCTATATGCCATGGAGGTATGCTGTTTTCTGCTAAAGTTAACTATTATTTAACAAAGGTATGCATTATGAGAATTGTAGACAAAAGAGGATATCTTTTGCAAATGCAAATCCTTTGCCAAAATAAAGAATACTTAGTGAGAAAAAAAGTGTCTTGGATGAATTAGTCAGTTGATCCTTATCGCCTATTATCTCTAGTTCAGTTGTGACTCTTTATTTTGTAGTAGTGAGTGGCAGTTGCGGTTATCTTAGCTAAATCTGTGCTGATGAATTGTGGACTTCTTCTGTACTGTGTGTATGTAATCCTGTCATGTACACTTCCATAATGGTATACAAATTAGGTATTATCACTCATCTTGAGTAATTGCCCGTGGGTAATTGCCTTTTGTTTGAAGTGGCCTGTGTTCATACCTTATCTAATTAGATACTCGCATACATTACAGTTTATAAAGCAGAAAATAAATATGATGCGCCCTCCAAAAAATAAGAATTTTTGTTCTGAGGACTTTTTACTTATTTAGAATGATTGTGGGCGATCATAAGACCGTGCCCTGCCATCCTTAAAATGTTCGGGTTTTTAGTTTTTATGAAGCAATCCAGTTAATTACCCAATCCTTCCAGTGTTAATTGTCTATCTTCTACCTTAACTGGTCTGAAAATTTGATTTAAGTCAGCTTCCTATGGGGTTCTATTTCAATTTATGTAAACACGGTCCTATCAACTATGAACTTCCCTATAACACAAAAAACAAGCAAAAGTTCTTTACAGTCGATAGGTATTGCTAAATTGTAAACTAAACCATCTGTGACAAATCCGACAAATTCCATCAGTTCAGCTGAGAAGAGTAGCTTATCCACTCATCCTTTAATTTTAAGCAGAAGTCTGATTTGATTTTCTTTGTGGTCAGTTGAAATTGAAATCAAAACTTACTGCAGTGAAAACCATTCAGATTTAAATTAACATTTAATAGATAAAGGGTAACTATAATACAAGAGCGAGAGGAAAAGAGGTATTGGTGAGAAATTATATATTACATTTAGATAAATTAGTCTGCATCATCAAATTCAAGTGTCATATTAACACCTTGTAAGGAAAATGTAGTAAGATTGATCAGGCGAAGGAAATCATGAATAAATAATACCAGTTTAGTATGAATTTAAAGATGCATTTTTGCACCGTAAAATAGTTATGCATGGGTTGTCAGTCTAAATGATTTAGTATCATCATTATTGTTTTTGTTGTTTAAAAAAATATACTTTAAGCTGGTCTTTGTTCCCCTGTATTTTTTCAACTTGAACGATTCCAATAACATTAGCATTTAAAGGAAACCAGTCTTTAGAAATAGCAAATTAGTGAATCATTGACTTTTGTCATTTGCATCTGAATAGAATCATTTCTCCTAGTGCTGCTGCAAAGGTCAAAGTACAATTTAAAAACAAATCTTTGGAACGGCAATACTATATGCAATAGTTATATTTCATAACATTTCAAATTAGATTCACAATGATACTTTGCAATGGTTGAACTGGAAGACATGCTGTGCACAGTTTAACTGTGAAGGGCAGGAAGGAATAATTTGAATCTTTAAGATGTAATAAAAAACAGAAAAGGCTAAACGGTATTAATATAAGTCTCAAAAACTCAGACAAGTTAAATTTGAATTAGTCATTGAAAGGAATTTAAACAAGTGCAAGTGCTTCTTAAGAAAAAATATAACTTAAACTATTTTATTCCATTTTGTTTTCTGTTGTTAATTTGCCAGGCTTTCGAAGGTGTTTTTTGCGCTTTAAGTACTCATTTCCTGTGAAAGTAATTACTCTTGCTGGTATTAAAAGTTTCTTTTATTATGGAAATTATGAAGTATACTAATTTAATAACTTGTAAAGGGACAAAACTATTCACTCAGGTGTGGATTGACATACGTTTGACTAAAAGCGCACTGTTTGCATGAATCAATGGAAAATGATCTTTCATGATAAAATTTTAATCTGGATGTCATATCCCAGCGGTTGCATCTTTGCAATCTGCAAGTTTGGAAAATTCTCAGACAAATTACATTGAAGCAAATACCAGCAAGATTTAATCAAGAATAACTCGCCGTTTAAATTGGTAAATATCAAAGTCTTCAAAGGTCAAGTAAAATAATAATTTGTTTTTATAACACCTAATTCATATTGAATAGCTGCTCCTTGAAACGGAGTGAGTAACAATTAAATCCCTTTTCACACAGAATGATACAAGTGCAATTACGCACTAAGCTAATTGACCCAACCCTAAACCGCTTCATTTTACTTAAGCTTTTAAAGCTTAACTAGGATTTTTCAACGACTTCAATCAACTTGCTGTGACATTGTCATTGTCATTGTCACTTTCAGAAAAATTGAAACAGCAGACTCATGGGTACAATTATGATTTAGCATTTTTTTAACCAATTCATTTATTTAAAGCTACTCTAAAGTAACCCTTCGCGTAAGACGCGAAGTAAGGATAAAAGCATTAGTGGTAGTAGGAACTTCGTCAATTATTATTATGAAAACAAGAGTGGCTTTTTAGAACCTTTTAAAGAATGATTTTAATGCTGGATGACTCCTTCAAAAGTCGCAGTCATAAATGTTGTTAATGTTGACTTGTTGACTATTGACATAATGGTTTTGTGTATTAAAAAATTCTCTCTTAAATGGCAAACATGACGCATGAATGAATGAAAAAGTACCTTCCTTCCTGTCTGAAGTCTGCTTTTTCCATGCTAATCTTTAGTCATGGTCTCAATGGCTTGCTTGCTCTTTCATTTTATTAAGGAAACCGGAAAAGTGTGCAAAAAATTATGCCGGCTCACTGAAATACCAATAACAAGTTCTTTAAAGAGTTTACTTCAGAGCAGTTCTATTATAAAATGAATATTTTAAATGGATTATGAACTTCAATTCAAACTCATAATGATAATAATAATAATCACAGGCAACAGGAAAGATTTCATAAATGCACAAGAATTTTCAATACTTTAGAGCTACAAAAGGTTCGGAAGTCCTTACAAAACCCTAAGTATTTATTCACTGTTGAGTACGAGAGTAACTTATTTCCGTTGTTTGGTTCTGTCAGTGTACTACTACTGGTAATCCTCAAGAAGTTTCATTTCATTGTTAATTGTCCCTCTTTTGTAAAGATTGTATCTTTTAATTCATTTAATAATCCCTCACTTCATTATTCAGAAAAATAAGTTAAGAATCTTCAAAGAACTAGAACTTAAGCCTCTTCTTTATTCATTTCAGTTTCTTTTGGTTCATTCTGATTCAGATTATTATGAAAACGATGAAGTCATGCAAAAACATTGTTTACTATGCAATTATAATAACACTTATAATATTACGTGTTGCGTTCAACATTTCCGGTGAATTGAATAGCTAAAAGTAAAATTTAAGAAAGCGTGATCTTCAAATTTTTCGGAAGGACAGAGGATTTAACAAAAATGAAGTGGTTATTTTCCTTAGGTTCGTTGGTTTGCTTGTCGGCTGATTGCTGATACATACAACCATTGTTCGATTGTTGTTTAGTTCATTTTAAGAGGCTTATTTCCTTTTGATTATCGAGTTGGTAAAAACATTTTTATACCAGAATTTAAATTCAAGAGTGACGTATTCAATCCCAGTTTTAATTGAATCAATGCTGGATAGATACTTAAGCATTATTTACTACAAGCCAACTCGTGCATTATATGATGAGCTTAAGAATGAATCATTTTCTGACGTTCTCATTCAATTCCGGACTTTTAAGAATTTTTTGACAGGCCCTTCGTCGGAACAATAGTGTGTAATTTAAATGCAGTAGAAGTCCACTCCAGAGTCATTTTAAATATTTGAAAAACCCTATAAATATATTTTCGAACAAGATTATATTTTATGACGAGTTTTTCAATGTCAAAAGGATTCTTACGCTAACTTTCATTTTTCAACTTCAAAAATGCTCATCATCCTCATTATCCTAACCTTGTACATAAAAAGCGATTGATAGTAGACAAAATATAGAAAAATAGTTCATTGAATTAAAAACTTTAAAAAAAGAATAATATTATAATCATGATAATCATTGTTGAGGCTCACAGTAAATCCAAAATAAATAATATTGCATTACATATCAGAAAATTAATAGTTGCACCTTCAAATTAAGGCTATGGTACTTAGGTAATATAACAAAGAATCAGTAGAAGCATTAGTTTTCACCAATGTAATTGACCAAACCTTTTCTACTTTTCAAGTACATTTGAACTAGAATGTTGAATTTATTCAGAGTTATAACTCTTAAAAATCCATTCTGACAAATCAAATCTACTCCACATGTCTACTTATTATTTTTTATTAAGTATCTTTGAACATAGCATTACCAAGCACTTACCAACTGCTGTGAGTTTAGCTTATTATTATTATTACAAAACGTATTCTACCTGTAAGAATGAATTGGACATTGAGTATTAAAAAAGATATTTGAAATATCATTTAGTGCCTTAAGTTATTGAAGAAAGCTAGAGAAGAAGTTGAAGAAAGGGGATTAAAAAACTCAAAAGTCAGTGACATAATGATTAGTGATTACACTCACACATATATTATATCGGTATGATCATTATAATAAAAAATAAAAATAATCCTCTATAGTTGGATAATATTCAAAGTTGTTGTGTATGAAAGTGGAAGTAAGTTTGTACTCAATGTAATTGTAAATTTTACTTTTTTACACTGTGCATAGTACTTGAGGGAGCTGAATGACACGCTCAAATAATCAAATCGCATCGAATAAAATGCAAATGGATTTAGTTGCGTACTAGGAATTTGCATTGGTAATGAACTAGAAGATGTTTGGGAAGGGAATTTGATCCTTTCTTAAGTACAATTTCATTTCATGCGAAAAATCACTCTTGTCCTCTTCTTCCCCTTTCTGTCCCATTGCTCTGTTTGGTTCGTCGACCTTCCACCTTTATTTTAACACTTGTTTCATTCCTTTGTAGTGTCTTAGCATTTAAAATACACGTAGACATAATAGACTTGGACATAAGATATGTTTAGGTTTTTGTTCATTTTTTAATTTAATTGAAGCTAGGAAATGTGAATGCGGCTTTCGCTACGTTTTTAATAGTTTATTAAATTATAATTATTTCAGTAATGGAAGATTTTTTTAATTACTCTTAATAATGTCTTAGATATCATTGTGGAATTGTTACATAATTGGATAAATAATTAGAGTGAGTGAGAAGTCAAATACGCAATTTTTTCGTTTTTTAGCAACCCCGTGTGAAATATGCGTGGGTGGCTAAATACACACAAACAAGATAAGACAACTAATTTAAAAGTAATGCTTAAAAAAGCTTTTAATCATACAGTTCTAATATCATCAGTGACTTTTTGTGATTTAAAAGAAAACACATTGCTATTCAGAAAATCTCTCATTACTGTAGACTTTGCGATTGTAAATCTGAATTAAAGAAAATACGAGGGTGTGTAAAAAACAGAATTCATTGTTTGTAATTGAAACAGCACATTAAATAATAAGCCTAATGTAAGTAAAATTGCTCAACACAATATTTATGTGATATCACGTCCCTTATACAATTCAGTATTACATCCCTTCTGCATATATGCATAATATAAGTTACAATAATAACAAAATATTTCTTTATGTCTCTCCCTTGAAAAAGTTATTATGTGCACGAGGAAACTCAATTGCTATTGCTGCACTTCAAAATCACATTCAAATTCAGTGAGCAATTTAGCACTGATGCTTTTTGCCACTAATTAAACCCATTAACTTCACCAGTAAATCACGACCTCTTGTCATCTTTCGATATCAAAACATTTTAGTATATAGGTAGTTTTCTAGTCATTAAAATCTGGTAGCAGCAGCTTTGGATATGAACTAGTTTTTTTTTTCAAAACGTGTTAAGATCATGTTTACACAGTATAGTTATAATAGCATATTAATGTACGGCTTGAAACAACATTTATGATCACAGAAGGAATAAGCACCACAATAGTATTTGTAATCCGCAATAATGATAATAATGATGCCACTACTGTGAATGCTTACAGAAAACTCTAAATTAGGGTAGACAATCCTTTGAGTACTGTGTAATGGGATATCATATCATTTCAGTTGTGTTTGGCAATTCATGACAATCTTGTTTCCGTTTTCGCTAAAAGTTAATAGCTTTTTGTTTAAAGTGCGTAGGTGGCTTGTTGTTATATCATCACTTTAAAAGACACTACAATCTTGTATTACAAATCAACAAATCTTGCTAATTCCTCTTGATTTCTGTTATTTCATTAATTCAACACTATTTTCCCATAAAATGATAATACAAATTACATTACGAAACGAAATTGGAAAGGTGGGGCTCTTCATAAGTAGAAATAAACAAGCAAACCAACAAACAATTATATTATTATCAGATTTTCTGCAATTGCAGAAGAATTCTGTTTGAGCGTGTTAGTGTTGAATAGACGACTTTGTTTTTAAATGAATGGACGCCGATAACTGTTAAGCTATTTGTAATTGAAACATCTGAGAAATTTCAAGTGTTGTTTTAATGTTAAGATTTTGAAAGTTTCAGTCATTTTGAAAACGTCCTACTTTAGTCGTATTAATTAAAGGCTATTATTAGTGCGAAAACATTAGATTAAACACAATATGTTGGCGAACAATCGCTTATGACGTAGTCAAAACCTTCAAACAAATGAACCCTTAAGTTAGTATTAAAACGAATCAGTTTATTCTTTATTATTTCTTTTGAAACCTTTCATCATTTTTTCCTGAACAATTAAAAAGAGATGTGAATTTGTTTCTCAGAATTTAAACCAAATTTAAAGTTACCTAAATAAAAGGGTGGAGCGATTTGTGTTTCTTACGATGATGTTGTACACTAAGACTTAACAAAAAGAATCTTCTCTCATGACACATTATAAAAGAATTTAAAAACACAAAATAATAAAACGGTGTTTAGAAATAATACCACGAACAACTTAAACAATACAACAGTTAAAATTGACTTCCGGTTATAGTAAATCCAAATTGCATTATATATTATGAAATGGTTCTAGGACGGTTCATCCCCCACATTTCATCCCCCACGTTTCATCCCCCACATTTCATCCCCTCACATTTCATCCCCTACACATTTC
>JAQGBU010001187.1:0-14774 GCA_034698605.1 Isotoma decorata
TAGATTAATAGTAATTGCAAAAGCATATTCCAGCAAATGTGTTCGATCATAAAATATTTACTGGCAAATTTTTAATCCTTCAATGCTATGACCCAAGTAACAAAAATATGACGTGGAAAAATTACCTCGCCTGAAACAGGTGGAATTTTGACAGAATCATTGTTGGAACAACTCGTTTTCGGTAAAGGATTGCTAATGTTGCACTTTTCCATATTTCAAGAGACTAATTAGCAAGAGCTCGAATCCTTAATAAAGTCAAAATGTAGTTATTGCACAAAGTTCAAATAGTCAGTTGGAATTTTTTTAGGTAAAAACTGTCAAACAGCATTTGTATTCTAAATGAGTATGCAGTTAGAATCGTTTTTGGAAGATTTCAGAAATCTATTGAATGTAAAATAACAATGGTTTATTTATTTTTCCTTACCCGGCGCCGATGTTGGTAACTAATTTTTAATGAAAACTTGCCCGCTAATCTACGCGAAGGACTTGCAGATGATTTCAATTTTTGTTGAGAAATTTTTAAACAATCACTGCTGGTTGTTAAAAACTTTAAGGATAAATTTGAAAAAGAACCGACGGGTTTTAATCGGATATGATGAAAAAAAGTTGTTTCAACACTTTGGGAGCTTTGAGGCGACGAAAAGTAAGAGAAAGAATAATAGTGAGTAAGCCTGATTCTTTGCATTCACCCAAAATTAAATACTGCTAGCACTGATAACTCTGTACGTAAAAACGAACATTTTAGCTGTTTCTACGACAGGGCTTATGAATTATTTACTGAAAAACTTGCCTGGAGGAAATTAGGTCGACTATTCATGTAATATCAAATAATTTTTCTACAGTTATTTTCCATAAGTTGAGAAGACACCGCCTCCTCGAGTCTCCTTCGCACTGGCCGGAATTGCTTTATTCATTTCTTTCTTCAACAATGATTTAAGCAAAAGCACTTCCTTACAGCTCAGCAATTTATATAATTTGTCTTTTATAAGCTTACTGTCTCTTTCGGCTGAAATTAAAGTCAATTTCAACCTCTATAAAAACTGGACACGCAATCACTTCTAGGCATAAACGTAAATGAAGTATTTATGGCAATAATTGCATTTGGAGTATTATTTTTTTGACACGTTCAGCTACTGAAAAAGCTTGCATTTTTATTGTGGCCTTTGATTTGCATGGTTTACTAATCTATGTTTTTAGTAACAGGGCAAGGCATATACATACATATGCATATTACAACAATCGTCTGTATAATTATTTGTTTTCTTACTGTTGTCCCTGCATATAGGTATCCATACCTGTACGTTATTCCAATTTTGTTTGTATATAAGGATGCAGGACTAAAAAGTAACAACATATAATTCAAAAAAACCGTATATCGGTATGTACAAATCCAAAGCCAAAATAAAAGATCAGAAGTAGCAAAAATATTTTTTTTTTCAGGAAAAATACAACATTTTTACATTTGTTTGTGTGAACAAATAATTAAATTGATTATATGCTTATGAAAATTGTTCTGCTGCCAGTGCACTAGCCATAGCTTTTCAATTGAAATTATGTGAATATATGTTGATTGATTTAAAACTGGGATCCTGCTTTATACTCATACTGAGGTTTTGAACCATGATATTGGCTAATTCAAGATTATGAAGATTATTGTGTTGATTTGTTTAAATCCTGTATTTAAGTATTCAAGAGTATGTGGATTACTGGATAGATCTGAGACGGGAATACAGTTTTTATTAAAAAAACGCAGGTCTCCATGAAAAAACCTTAACTTTTGTTTTGAATTTGAGTAATTTATTTTCGTTTGAATTAATAAACGAGTACTGCGTAGTGTAGAAAACATTTAATTCATTTAGGGCATTAAGACCTAACAAAAACTCCAACTTATATTACTGCTTATAAAATACGACTTTCAATTTCATCAACAAGTAAACGCACATTTTTGGTAAATATTTATCATAAATACACTATCTACGTTTAACTACTTAATACTTGAACTCAAAAAGCAAACTATTATCTAGTAATCATCATCAAAAAGAGCAGCACATTTTCAAAACTTCGAAGTTAATTTCGATCACACCTTGACCTGATTTAAAAATGCAATGCTTTACAGAATATTTAAGCGTTTTGGTTCATAAAATAAAGAATATTTTTCTCAGCCAATTCCAGATTATAAAGACGAGCGAGGTTTAAAAGATCCAAGATGTTTTCATGAGTGCAAACGCTGTGCAAGGACTGATTGAAAAACTGCTTGAGTGCTGGAAGAGAATACTTTTCAGCTGCATTCAACAAATCCTGAATCAGGGTCTTTTCCTTCCAGTTTTCATCTACTTTTCCGCAATAAAAGAACTTGAGAATAAATTTCATTCCTTCAAAAGTGACATCCTCAATTGGGACCACCCCAGTTGACGACTCTTTCATCTCCGTTTGAAACATAGCCCGAAAGACTGGACTCCGAGCACCCAAAATCAACTTATGAGCTTTCAGAAACTCTCCGGTCCTAAATTGGAATGTGACATCAGCGTTTTCTCCTGAATCCAACAGCTTTTCTAAATCTCCAACCACAGCCTTTCGACCTCTCTCATTGAACTTCAAGTTCAACTTGGTTCCAATTTGTTCCGTTTGAATCCCTTTGGAAGAGTACAGTTTAAATGTCAAGTGAACTTTCAAGCATCCATCCTCAACAACAACGTTTTTTGGATCCTTTCCTGCAATCAAACTATTCATCGCTTCACCCAAACTCATTTCACCGTATCCTTGTTTAAAGTTTTTTGGTTGAAAAATAGAACCTAGAAAACAAAATTTAGTAAACACCTTAATTTGCATAGGTACCCAATTTTAATTGTGTTACATATTATTGCAAATTAAATATCTACTAAATCAAATATAAACTAACTTGTAAAGGCAGTGGATCCATCAAGTCGTTTAATCTCAGCAGATGAGTGTGCAAAAATTGTTTGAATTTCTTCTGGAGATTGCTGAAGCTCAAGTCGGATTATTAAGTTATTTGGATAAGGATTTGAATTCATGATTAGGGAGAAGATCCATTTGGATGGTAATCCAATAGTACTTCCGGCATCAAAATGAAGACTTGGGCACGTTTTGGAAGGCCATTTCATTAAGTGTTGAACGTTTTTGATTTCCCACACGAAGTTAGTAATCTCTGAGTCTATTTGGCAGTTTGTGCAGAACACCATTTCCCTATAGGCCTGGCTTGGTTCAGTGGCACTCATAATTACTAATTACTCGCCTTTTCAATTAATCTTAAGTCCACGTGCAAAATTATCGGTTTTTATTTTTGAAAGTAGTGTTTGACTGATGTTTGAGAGTAGTCCAACGTTCGACTTTCTTCGCTTCTCTGTCCTCAAATCCTACGTAGCTCAATGTACTTCTCAGCATTCAGACGAACGTGGCGCATTAACAACTACTACTACTACCACATAGGTAGCTACTTTCAACTTTGTTAATTTTATATTGGAAACCACTACTAGTAGTATTACTTGAAAATTCAAAGCAGTTTCGGTTTCGGGTTCGGTTAACTTCATTAACGGTAATGAGCCGATATTATTGTTGGGAACTGATATTATTGTTTGCTAGATTGAACAAGATATTAAAGAAATTGCAAAGAATAGATCCCAATTAAAAGTATTAGATTCTTTCTTGCTTCTCAAGATAGGAAATAGGATGATTTATTTAGAGAACAGGTTTTTTCAAAAAAGTGAAAATAACGTTAGTTAGGAAAGTCTGTTGGACAGCTCCATAGTAAACAAGCTATAAGTGTAAAAGATGATTGAATAAGAAATAATCATCGTTTATGTTTACTCTGATAATTTAACAATTCCTCGATACAGAGATGGAAATAATTGCATGCACTCCAAAATGCATCCAAAATAACAATTAGTTCGTTAAGAGATAGACAACCTTCAGTTATACAAAATAAATTATTACATTTATTAAGCGGTCTTTTGTGTACAACAACTATTAGTACAGAGACTGAGAATGAGGATGAAAAAATGATGATATAATGAAATAACATAAAATGAATGAATATCAAGATTGGAAAAAATTCAAAAAATTAAAGTAACCAAAGAGCAGTCCTAATAATCAGCTTTCACAAAACTGTACTGCAAATTATGCTCTTCACTTAACTTTTAAATATGAAAAGTAAAAAAAGATTATAAACAAAATGAAACATCAGAAAAATTAGTTCTTTAGTTCGCGTAAAACTACAATTAAACAACTCGAAGCCATAAGCAAAAATTTAGCTTTCATTTCGGGTCAGATTTTGAAGAAAACATTTTTTAACTATAAAAATATTACGTTACTAGCATTTTCAAATATATTTGAATTTATATCAGAAATACTGATCTTCTATAACTCCAAAATTTTATTAAATTGTATTCAAAAACAGACTACAGTATATAAAACAAAAGTTAACATAGTATGCAAATGCTTTGCCTTAGGTAAAGAACACTCAAACCCATTATATAACTAATGATATTGTTATCATCAAAATTTTAACCAGGCTTATACTTTCTATCCTTCATTAATTAAAAGTGCAGAGTTAGCTCATTTATTCAAAAAATAACGGATGCTCGTACGGAACATACGTTTCTTGAGGAAGACCCTTCCTGAATCTGTCAAAGTTAAAATAATACCGATAATATCCCTCAAATACAAGTTGAATTGCTTGAGGATATTGTTTTTCAAGTTCGGCTAATTTTTTCTCTGCTTCAGTTTTGTCAGGACGAAGAATTATGGGAGCAGCATCAATTATTTGAATATCACTCTTTTTTAAAACATTATCAATAATTCCTAAAGTAACTCCACGTCCATTGGAGTTGCCGGTCATTTTCAAGATGACGATTTTCAATCGTGGAGCATTCTCCACAAGTCTTTCCAATTCCCTTGTTTCACAAACAAGTCGTCGAATTTCCAAAACTTCTAAGAGCTTCACTGGAATTGATGAGAGATTTACAAAAGTGGCATAAATATTGTGAAATTCCCCAGTATGCAACATGTCGTATCTACTCCTTCTAAGGATTAGTCTCCTTAATTTTTTGATATCCTGAAATATAAGACCGTCAATCGGAAACATTCTACGTGGATCAACTACATTAGGTTCCCGATTTCTTTGCAAACCTAGTTCCGTAAGATGCAAGTTCACAAGAGTACATTCGTTTCGAGCTAACGTTGGTTGAATTGTGGCAATGGGTAGTACATGAATAACATCTCGAAACTCGTCTTCAGCGTAACCAGTGTACAAGGTAATCAATTTATTTTGGTTGTTGATGATCCTTTCCCACAGCCTTAAGTATCGGGTTGGAAGTGATACAATCAGCGTCGTCAATTGAAACTCTGGATCATGCAATCGTTGCATTATATTTTGAGGTTGCATTTCGTTGAATAACTCTTCACTTAGCGGTGTGAGTGGTCTTGGACTCCTGATTGATAAATCAGAAATAAAAGATGCCCGTAGTTGTTTAATAGTTTTGCTGTGTTTTGCCAAAAATTTAAAGAAACTTGGAAGAATGTTGTCAAATGTCTCCCACGTTTCAATCATTCTCAGGTCTAGCCTTTGAAGTGCGGGCATCTCATAGGAAAATATACGCTGTGTATTTCTGAAACGAACATTGTCTCCGCCTCGCCTAACAGAATTTTCTTTGTTGTTGTGGACTTTGAGTTGGAGTAAATTTTTGAAATGCAATGACTCCTCAGGCATGCAAGGTTGTTTTGAAGTGTCTGTAAGTTAAATTGCAGATGGTTAGATAAATAATTACGTAAAAATGGTTGAAGGTCATTTTGCCAAATCAGGATTTCCGAATGGATATTGGCGAAACCCACTATTTGCGTATTTCCTGATTTTTTTGGTTTGCCAATAATAATATAATGTAGGGAAACACCAAAAAAAACAAAGAACTTTAAAATGTCGAAAAAAATATTTTTACTTAAGTATGACCCAAGTACGAAAGAAAAGGATGAAATGTACTTTGATGGCCAATTGTGCGAAAATGATAGTTCTAATTGGGACACGGTGTTCCAAAGGTGCCACCACAAATATAAGCAGTGTTAAAGTAGGCCTTTTTTATTTGGTAACAAATACGAGGGAAATGCTGCATTATTTGAGGTCACATTAAGTGCTAAAAGTTCATGCAGCTTAATTTAAGGAGGTTAAGAAAATTGTTGAACACGGGTAATAGTTCAGTTGAACAATCTTAATTACCTCCGTGCTTTCAGATACCTTCATAATTTCAGAGACCAATGATCATGATTATCATTTGTTGTGATAAATTTTTGACTGATAATAAACTATTGATTCTTTGTAATTTTGACGGTGTAAAGTTTTTTTGGAGTTAGCCTTCGCAACGAAATTATTTTCGGCACATTGCATTTGGCAATCGACATTTAGTAAAAACATTTTGGAAACGTGTGGGCAAAGTGTCATAACACGGTAAAAAAACTAGGTTTTTAAAATTTTAAAAGTACATCAACTGCGCTGACTTTTGTCATACCGTAATAATTGGCGAAATCAAATGCTTTCAGATTACTTGTTTCCTTAAAGATGTTTCGGAGTGTGGATGGATTTATTTTGGCAACAAGTTTAAGACTTTCTACGTTATCAGGATACTTGAAGATTTTGTCAGCATCCTTTTTCAGCTGGTATATAGAACATGTTGTAACCTTAAAGGGTACTGGTAGTTCTTCGAATGGTCTGCCCCTGATTGTGATGGAAAAGTTGTAAAGGTTGTCTATGATACTCCTCCAATGTGGGCAAACCATTCGAGCTTCTGAAATATCGTTTTCCTTCAACTTGCCAAATATCTGCTGCCATTTCTAAAATAGATTAATAGTAATTGTAAAAGCATATTCGAGAATATGTGTTTGATCATCAAAATATTTACTAGCAGATTTTTAATCCTTCAATCCTATGGCCCAAGTAATATGACTTGAAAAAATTACCTCGTCTGAAACAGCTGGAATTTTGCCAGAACAACTCGTTTTCGGTAAAGGATTGATAATGTTACACTTTTCCATCTTACCAGAGAGTAATTAGCAAGAGCTCGAATCCTCAATAAAGACTAGATGTAGTTATTGCCCAAAAATGCAAGTAGTTACTTGAAAAGTTTTATGTTTTAGAAATGGCTTAATGTAAAAACTGTCATGGAGCAGTTGTATTCAAGATGAGTGTGCTGGTTGGAAATCGTTTTTCGAAAATTCTAGAAATATATTGTCAAAATAATAGCGGGTTTTGCAATTTCTTACAAGCGGAGATGTTGGTAACTAATCTTTAGTCAGAACTTTGGCATTAATCCACACTAGTGACTTGCAAGGGATTTCAGTTTTGTTGAAAAATTTTTTAAAACGTATTGCTGGTTGCAAAAAGGTTTAATTTGAAAACGAGCTGATGAATTGGGATGGGATAAGATAATACAACATTGTTTAAATACTTTGGGAGTTTGAGGCGACCAAAAGTAAGACTGACGGTCAGTGCTCCTGATTCTTTTTGCTTACCCAAAATTAAATATTGAATTCACTGATAACTCTGAGCAGGAAGTCCATTTACGTAAAGACGAACATTTTTAGCTATCCCTAAATGAGTGTTTTATAAATTATTTAATGCAAAACTTGCACGGAGGAAAATGGATTGACTTTTCATGCAATCTCCCAAAATTTACATACCCTAAAACGCGATTGAGAATCCCATGGGGAGTTATATTTTCAACACTTCAAAAACTATTATTGAGGGCGGGGGGGACTTATCGATTCAAAGCTAAAAAAGGAACTTTTTATCTAAAAACAAAAAAATTGAGTTCGTCAAAATCCAAAATGTACTAGTCGTCAGACCAATTTATTGGGAGGGCTATAAGCCGGGGGTAGGGGTCTAAATCGGATTTTACGGTATTTTATTTTTCATGAGTTGCGAAGACGCCGCTCGAGTCTCGTTTTCCCTGGCCGAAATTGCCTTTTTCATTTGTTTCTTCAAACAACGACTAATGCAAAAACAAATCCTTACAACAAGTACAATTTATGTAAATTGTCTTCTATGAGCTTGTCTGTTCAAAGTAACGTTAAATTTCAAGCTTTACAAAAACTGGATACGCAAGAACTTTAAGACATAAACACAAATGAGCTATTTATAGTATTAAATATACTTGGTCGATTTGCTTACGTGGTGCAAACGTTGGCTATTGTTAAATCATATTATTTGCTGGATTGAACAAGATACTAAAGAAATTGGGAAGAATAGATCACAAGGAAAATGTATTTTAAAGATTCTTTCTTGCTTTTACAGATATGAAACAAGATGATTTAGTTAAAGCATGGAAAAGGCACAGGTTGTTCCTTGGAAAGTAAATTAATGCTATTTATTAAATTCTGTTGGACAGCTCCATAGTGAAAAGGCTATCAGTATACAAAGTGATTGAATAATAATACATAATCATCGTTAATTTTTAATCTGGTAATTTAACAATTCATCAATAAAGACATCGCAGTAAATGTGTGCACTCCAAAATACATCCAAAATAAGATTAGTTCATTAAGGCATAGACAACGCTTAGAGTATACAAATTAAATACCGTTAAACTAGATTTAGAACCCAATGGGGAGTTATTGTTTTAACCCATCAAAAAGGGTAGGGGTCTATTTCGGCTTTCCGGGGGGCTTATAGTTTCGAAGCAAAAATCCAAGAACATTTTATCTAAAAACCATAAATTTAGTTCTGTAAAATCCAAAATTATGTGAAACCTTAAAAGTTGGGTTTAAACAAGATCCAGACTCTCTGGTGTCTTTTTTTGTTTCAATTTTTTTTAAATAACTTTTTTCATGCTCTACACTTAACTATATTTTTTGAATATGGCTATACTCCAGGGGGAAGAAAGAGGATGAACGAGGGATGTTAAAGTTGAAGGATCACCCAAATCCAAATAATTATTTAAGAGGATATTACTTTTGGAGCTTCTTTTGTGACAGCTTTTTCATAGAGAATAGTAAGCAAAATTTAAAACTAGTATATTTGTTGGAACAATTTTTTAAGAAAACTTTCGACAGAAATTGAGTATCAAAATAATTGAGATTTTTATTTTGGCTAACTAAAGATTTCAGATTGTCCATAAAATTGTTAATCAACGACTGTAACCTGCAAAGTTATTTTAGTTTTGGTTGCCAATAAATATTGCTGAATGTAAACCAAACAATTAAACATTAGCCAAGACGATAGAACTGATAGATTGGGCGATGGTATAAGATAATGAAAAATAGTTTTCACACTATTAAGAGCTTCAGCATTTTTTAGACCAAAAATGAGAAAAAGACTGACTGGCATTGAGCTCATTCCTTTGGCTTTACTAAAAACTAAATACTGCTGGCACTGATAATGATAACACTGATTGAGTAATAAATCCATTTTCATGAAGTCAAACACTTCAGCTATTCCTAAGGCAGCGTCTATAAATTGTGTATTACAAAACTTGGCTAAAGAAACAACTGGATGGAGTTGTATTATTAACAGAAGTTATTGTTTGGTTTGATTCTACATGGCTAGGAAATTGACACTTTTTGTTACAATATTTCTAATCGTTCTTTATATAAATCGTGGTGTCATGTCATCTAATTTGCAGAAATTACATTATTTCCAGTGAGTTGGGAAGACGCAACTCGAGTCTCCTCACTGACCGGAATTAATTCCTTTCTTCCGCAAGTACCTAATAACAGAAACACACTTCCTGAAAACATGCTCAGATTATCTCAATTGCCTAGCAGGGGTATTTTTCTTTCAGTTCATATTTAAAGTAATACCAAACGTGGCATATTGGATCTATAAGAGATAACAATTTATCTACGGCTACTACTTAAAAATTCAGGCTGAGATCGGATAAATCCTATGATAATGAGAATGAAAAGAACTTAAGACATACACCTACTAGAAATGTATTATTTATAATAATAGGGTGAAGGTAGTACAGTGGCACCGCATTTGTCTAAGCTTAGAAGAAATCGGGGTTCTAAATCCGACTTCACATTTTTTTGGGGGGATTTCGACTGAATTAGAATTTCAATATCTGTTACATACCTCAACAGTAAGTATTCAAAACATGAAACGGAATTACTTATAGCAGTAAGGATCTTTTTCGCATTTACTTAATACAGGCAAACACTACATATCCTAAAAGTGCATTGATTGATGCATTGAACTAAAAAATTAAGAAGTTTCAAGAAAACTGATCATTAGTCGCATGCATCTTGAAATGTCTTTCTTGCTTTAAGAGATATTGATTATGCCGAATTAACTACACGATTGCAATGGCACACCTCCTTTCACGCAATGTAAATTAAGTTTTAAGTCTATGGAATATCTATGCAAATGAAGAGACCATAAGAATAGAAAATGATGGTGGCGGATCAAACATAACCATCCTTTATCAATGTTCACAGTTACTTACTTTTTCGCAGTTAATCGACAAAGAAATAGAAGTAATTGACTGCACTCCAAAATGCATCCAAAATATCAATTAGTTCATTAAGAGATAGACAACGTTTAGTTATGCAAAATAAATTATTACATTTATTAAGCCGCCTTTTTGTGTAAAACAACAATCGCTACAAACGATGAGAAAGAGGATGAATCAATAATGAAATAATGTAAACTGTAATGAATATCAAAAATTGGAAGAAAATACAGAAAATTAAAGTAACCTAAAAGTAGTCCTATTCATCAGCTTTCACAAAACTGTACTGCAAAGTATGCTATTCACTTAACTTGTAAATATGCAAAGTAAAAAATGATTATAAACAAAATGAAACATCAGAAAAATTAGTTCTTTAGTACGCATAAAACTACAACTAAAAAACTGGGAATTAACTATGATCAAAAATGTAACTTTCATTTCGGATCAGATTTTGAAGAAAACATTTTTTAACTATAAAAATATTACGTTACAAGCATTTTCAAATATATATGAATTTATATCAGAAATACTGATCTTCTATAACCCCAAAATTATATTAAATTGTATTAAAAAACAAATCACAGTATAAACAACCAAAATTAACATAGTATGCAAATGCTTTGCCTTAGGTAAAGAACACTCAAACTAATCATATAACTAATGATATTGTTATCATCAGCATTTTAATCAGGTTTATACTTTCCATCCTTAATTAATTAAAAGTGCAGAGTTACCTCATTTATTCAAAAAATAACGGGTGCTCGTACGGAACATACGTTTCTTGGGCAAGGCCCTTCCTGAATCTGTCAAAGTCAAAATAATACCGATAATATCCCATAGATAGATGTTCAATTGCTTGAGGGTATTGTTTTTCAAGTTCGGCCAATTTTTTCTGCGCTTCAGCTTTGTCAAGAGGAAGAATTATGGGAGCAGCATCAATTATTTGAATATCACTCTTTTTTGCGAGATTATCAATAATTCCTAAAGTAACCCCATTTCTACTTTCCAAGTTGCAGTCCATACTATCGAAGACGACGATTTTCAATCGTGGAGCATTCTCGACAAGTCTTTCCAAGTCACTTGTTTCACAAATAAGTCCTCTAATTTCCAAAACTTCTAAGACCTCCACTGGAATTGATGAGAGATTTACAAAAGTGGTAGACAAATCTTGAAATCCCGAACTATGCAACATATCGTAGCGACTCCTCCTAAGGATTAGTCTCCTCAATTTATTGATATCCTGAAATATAAGACCGTCAATCGGAAACATTCTACGTGGATCAACTTCATTAGGTTCCCGGTTTCTTTGCAAACCCAGATCCGTAAGGTACAAGTTCACAAGAGTAGATGCATTTCGATTTAACGTTGGTTGAATTGTGGCAATGGGTAGTACATGAATACGATCTCGAAACTCGTCATCAGCGTAACCAGTGTATAAGGTAATTAATTTATTTTGATTGTTGATGATCCTTTCCCACAGCCTTGAGTATCTGGTTGGAAGTGAGACAATCAGCGTTGTCAATTGAAACTCTGGGTCATGCAATCGTTGCACTACATTTTGATGTTGCATTCCGTGGAATAACTCTTCACTTAGCGATGCGAGTGGTCTTAACCTACTGATTGATAAATCAGGAGTAAAAGATGCTCGTAATTGTTTGATAGTCTTGCTGTGTTTTGCCAAAAATTTAAAGAAACTTAAAGAAAGAATGTTGTCAAATGTATCCCACGTTTCAACCATTCTCAGGTCTAGTCTTTGAAGTGCGGGCATCTCATAGGAAAATAGACGTTGTGTATTTATGAAACAAATGCCTGGGCCTCGAGTAACGGAATTTTCCTCGTTGTTGTGGACTTTTAGTTGGAGTAAATTCTTGAAATGCACTGACTCCTCAGGCATGCAAGGTTGTTTTAAAGTATCTGTAAGTTAAATTGCAGAAGGTTAGATAAATAATTACGTAAAAATGGTTGAAGGTCATTTTGCCAAATCAGGATTTCCGAATGGATATTGGCGAAACCCACTATTTGCGTATTTCCTGATTTTTTTGGTTTGCATATAATAATATAATGTAGGGAAACACCAAAAATCAAAAACTTAAAAATGTTGAAAAAAAAATATTTACTTAAGTATGGGCTAAAAACGAAAGAAAAGAATAAAATATTCAATGATGGCTAATTGTACGAAAACGATAGATCTAATTTCGACACGGTGTTCCAAAGGTGCAACCACAATCATTTAAGCAGTGTTTTTTGTAACAAATACGAGGAAAATGCTGCATTATTCGAAGTCACATTAAGTACTAAAAGTTCATGCAGCTTAATTTAAGGAGGTTAAGAGAATTGTGGAACACGGGTTATACTTCAGTTTTGAACATTCTTGACTACCTCCGTGCTCTCAGATATTACCTTTATAATTTCAGAGACAAATGACTATGACCATAATTTTTTGTGATAAATATTTGACTGATAATAAACTATTGTTTCTTTGAAATGTAGACGCTGTATAGGTTTTTGGCAGTAAGGCTTTCGCCATGAAATTATTTTCGGCATATTGCATTTGGCAATCGACATTTAGTAAAAACGTTTAGGAAAAGTGTGGGCAAAGTGACATAGCACGGTAAAAATATCTATGTTTGTACGATTTGAAAGTACATCAAATGCGCTGGTTTTTGTCATACCGTAAGAATTAACGAAATCAAGTGCTTTCAGATTACTTGTATCCTTAAATATGTTTCGAAGTGTTAACGGATTGACTTCGTCAGCAAGTTTAAGACTTTTTACGTTCAAAGGGTACTTAAAGATTTTGTCAGCAACCTTCTTCAGCTGGTATATAGAACAGGCTGTAACCCTAAAGGGTACTGGTAGTTCTTCGAAAGGTCTGTCCCTGATTGTGATGGAAAAGTTGTAATTGTTGTCTATGATACTGCTCCAATGTGGGCAAACAATTCGAGCTTGTAAAATATCGTTTACTTTCAACTTGCCAAAAATCTGCTCCCATTTCTAAAAAAGATTAATAGTGATTGTAAAAGCGTATTCCAACATATGTGTTCGAGCCTCAAAATATTTACTAGCAGATTTTTAATCCTTCAATGTAAATATAACTCTAATATACCCAAGTAATTTTACATGAAAAAATTACCTCGTCTGAAACAGGTGGAATTTTGTCAGAATCATTGTCAGAACAACTCGTTTTCGGTAAAGGATTGATAATGCTGCACTTTTCCATATTTCAAGAGACTAATTAGCAAGAGCTCGAAACCTTAATAAAGTCAAAATGTAGTTATTGCACAAAGTTCAAATAGTCAGTTGGAATTTTTTTACGTAAAAACTGTCATACAGCAATTGTATTCTAACTGAGTATGCAGTTGGAATCGTTTTTGGAAGATTTCAGAAAACTATTGAATGCAAAATAACAACGGTTTATTTATTTTTCCTTACCCCGCGCTGATGTTGGTAAGTAATTCTTAATGAAAACTTGGCCGCTAATCTCCGCTAGGGACTTGCAGATGATTTCAATTTTTGTTGAGAAATTTTTAAAAAATTATTGCTGGTTGTAAAAACTTTAAGGATAAATTTGAAAAAGAACCGACGGGTTGGAATTGGATACGATGATCAAAAATTGTTTTTACACTTTGGGAGGTTTGAGGTGACGAAAAGTAGGAAGAAGACTAATAGTAAGTAAGCCTGTTTCTTTACATTAGCCCAGAATTAAATACTGCTAGCACTGATACCTCTGTACGTAAAAACGAACATTTTAGCTATTCCTACGACAGGGCTTATGAGTTTTTTTAGGCAAAACTTGCCTGGAGGAAATCAGGTCTACTATTCATGTAATATCAAATAATTTACTTAGTTATTTTCCATAAGTTGAGAAGACAGTAGTGCCTTCTCGAGTCTCCTTCCCCCTGGCCGGAATTGCCTCATTCATTTCTTTCTTCAACAATGATTTACCCAAAAGCACTTCCTTTCAACAGCAATTTAAGTAAATTGTCTTTTATAAGCTTATTGTCTCTTTCGGTTGAAATTAAAGTCAATGTCAACCTCTATAAAAACTGGACACGCAATCACTTTTAGGCATAAACGGAAATGAAGTATTTATGGAAATAATTACATTTGGAGTGTTATTTTTTTGACTCGTTCAGCTGCTGAAAATGCTTGCATCTTTATTGTAGCCTTTGATTTGCATGGTTTACTAATCTATATTTTTAGTAATAGGGCAAGGCATATATATGCATATTACAATACAATCGTTTGTATAATTACCGTAAAACGCGATTTAGAGCCCCATGGGGAGTTCTTTTTTCAACCCTCCAAAAAGGGTGGGGCTCT
>JAQGBU010001188.1:0-14747 GCA_034698605.1 Isotoma decorata
AGTAGGCCGAGGTGGCAGTAGGCCAGGTGGCAGTAGGCCGAAGTGGCAGTTGCCCAGGTGGCAGTAGGCCGGACACGCATTTTACAAGTAGTAACTTAATAAGCGGAGATGTTTAATTTGAAATTGCAACATTCTGCTAATTATTTCTTGATTAACTCAAGGAAATCAAAAATAATGCGTAAAAATTATAATGAGAAAAAAATATCTGTCATATACAGATATCAGTTGGATTTTGGACATACCGTTAAATTCATATGTATCGCACTTACAGCTTGTATGCATAGTGTCGTAGTCTTAAGATTAGAGCATATCTAATTAAAATAAAGTCTGGGTGGAAGGATACAAAAAGACACATCTGCCGTTTTAGATTGTACCGTCTGTCGCATCATAAGTTTGTTTTTAATAAAACTGTCACAAACCACACAATTACGTAACAACGTGTAGCAGAGATTACGCACAAACTGGGGTTCTGTGTTATCATTTTACTTTTCATTCAGATGCCTTTGTACTTGTGTGGATGTGGTGAAGAAATGGTTTGTGTAAAAGGGCAAACCAGACTTGTACCGTGAAAAATTTACACAAAACTTACTAATTTGAGATCAACAACGATCGTGGACTTTTTACTTTCATTATTACCAATATAAATCGGTTTTAATCCTGACCTCTTTAAAATCAAAGTGATTCGTTTTAGTCACTTTTTTCTCTATAATGGAATATATCGGGTCGTAGTAAAATCTGCAAAATAGACTACGTACCTAATTGTTGTCGAGATTAACTAACGGCAAATGGTATTAGCATAAACGGATGCTGATTCAGAATTATATGAGTGTTTCGTAAACCCGAAGGTATGAAATTATCCCCCGAGATACAGTGTAGTATAAGTCAATGGCGTATGATGTTTTAGAAGCTTTACGAACCAAAATGCGAATCTGAGCACTTACTCTTATCTATCTCTTTGCTTAGGTCAAACAAAAGCTGCTAAAGCAAAATTTTTGTATAAGAATAAGGTAATATAAATAAGATATGGGATTTGAAAATGGCTGAATTAGTAATTTTACAATAATTTAGTTGCCAAAAAGCATCTCATTAACATGAAAAAAACAACTACACGAAATATAAAGATTCACAAATTTAATTACCACATGTTTATTTTTATGAGCTTTGTGCATGTCATGCTTATGTCATGCTTATGCCTCAGAATTTATAGCTTGAGATGTACATAATAAAAAACGAATGAAATGACATCCCAATCTGATGGAAAATTATATTTGGTAGTGAGGTTGCGTTTTCTGGCAATCTTTATCCTCGGATTTCAAAGACCATTTCAGTAATAGGCATACAATGTATAGACTAACGTATAGCGATGATTTACTATCTACTAATAATGCCATGTTCACCTCTCGCAAAAATATACGGTTTAAAAAACATTATTCTGCTAAAAATGAACTGTTGCTCTTTATGCTTTATTATTTTAGCAAATAATATTCGCAACTTTATCTGCATTATGTAAACTGACAGTACCAGTGAGGCAAGATAACTTTCAACGAATCAACTAACTATTTTTACCCCAAGAAAAGCAGAGTTGGGGATGAGTTGTCTAAACTTTTAGTACCTTTTTTGCGTCGTAATATTACAAGGCATTTATCTAGTACATAAGAATTATATAAGGTATGAATGAAGTGGGTCTGTGTCTATACATTGGTTTTTTGATTTGGGAAAGTAAAAAGAGAAGGAAGGAAATATATCATCATCGGGGTCATTTCCTTATTGATGCTTTGTGCCATACTGGTTCATTTTACACACATATAATATTTGTGTAACATGTATTTTGTACAGATTGCACACCATAATAAACCTGACACCGATAACACTCTTCTTATCTCGGCCCAGGTCCCAGATTGTACCGAATGTTAGATTTTTGTTGGTTTTTTTCTGCGTCTGAGTTTTTCTACCTTAGTATAAGCATAATAAAAGGATGTTGACAGAGATACAGATTTTAATGGAAGGACGGAAGTAGATCATTATGATACTAAACGATATATCATAGGCACTCTCCGAAAATAACATTTACCGAAATAAGTTTTGCAAAATGCGTATTAACATTTTCTTTCGTGTTCCTTTCACTGATCTTTACTTCAGGCTTTCCTTGTAGTTGTAATTGGGTTTGTTTAGTTTTCTCAGTAATCTTGGTAGTATATTGTAATTTTATATAAGAGCTTTTTTCTGAAGGAAGTTTTGTTTAAGTTGAGGTTTGAGTTCCAATATTAGTCTTGCATAATTTGATTAACTAGCTTTTGCTGTACATGAATGAATAAAAATTAGACTTTACTCTTCTTCTTCTTCTCTTTATTTTTGTAGGAAATAAGTCAGTCAAGAATTATTAAGCCATCTCTAACTCGTCTATTTACAAATATCAATTTCTTAAAAACTTGTAAATACCTATCCTCCTGTAATAAAAAAATATAACTGCGATTACACGTTAAGGACAACCATGTCAGTAGGTGATGCATAGAAAGTTGTTACCGGCATTTGATTTTTATCATTTTGTTGCGTATGCTTTGCTTTGCTGCTAGTTGTAAACTTTTTATGTTGACTTTTTTCACACATGAATAAGCGTATTATATAAGGTAGGACGTTAGTTTTTTAGTGTTTTAGTTGACTACTGTGAGAACCGGGAGTAGCCTCAAGTCTACATAAGTACATGTAACAATAAAACACACCCACATAACACTGAAGAGTAAGTATGTTTCGCACAAAAGCACTCCGGATAGTAAATAATGTTTTTGTAATCGCGTTTTTGCGTTGTTATAAATGTGCCATGAAATACAAACAACCCAGTTATATAGTTATCTAGTTCATAAATCTAAGTATCTGAAATGTACATTTATAATCACATCAATTACAATGTATCTAACTAAACGGAGTAGAATAAATGTAGAGATTAAGTTCAACCATACGAGGAACAGGAAGTAGAGTAAAATGATAGATTTTGCTATAAAATTACTTGTTTATACCAATGTAAACTGTCAAGTAGTAAATGTAGGCCTAGGGCCTCTCGACATTTCTCTAGGTCAGCCACAGGGAGGATAAGAATTTAAGGTAGACAGCTGAATTTTGAAGACCTCCAGTGGGTTAATTAGGTCAAACGCATGTACATACAAACATGGTCATGTAGTTAGTATTTAAGCGTGACACTTACAGAAAAACCTGCAAGTCATCTAAAGATCATTATTTTATTATTATTATCGTGAGCCACATTTTCGTATTTACTTCATATAGGGATGAGACTAAATGAATGTAATACAAAAAATATATAAAAACGATAAAAATGTTTAATAGTTAGATTGGAGAATGACAAACGAGCTAGCGGATTTTTGATGACTTTTTACACAAGTCAAGTAGGGTTTTTATTACAATTTTGTTCCAATCCCCTTTGGCATATTTAAATGGATACATTGGCAGGAGGGTTAAGTTAAGCTTAAAAGCCACTGCCTGCCAAGCCCCGAACCATTTGTCAGCAAAATGTTAAAATGTTTTTTTAGTATAATATATGAAGCTATGCATCTTGTAGGAGTGCGAATAAAGATCAAGAACTATCTGTTACTATCACATCCTCATCAAATAATGAATTGCCACCACTGGGCTCATGAATTATGTCTTGTGAGAAATAGGAGAAAGAAAGACAGTTTAATTTCATCACAGTTTCAGTTGTTTTTCACACATTGTATGAATTCCCATTTTCCTGAGATGACGGGGCATTTGACATTTTTTTTACTCGCCATGGGTAAAGGGTTAAGTGTTAGTCTCATGTAGAATCATATAATAATGTCAGTAGCAGAATTTCTGTAGTAATAAGCCAGAGTTTTAGTCTCGAAACAGTTACTGGTAGTGGTAGCATTCCAGGGAGGCCTAGCTAAACTGTCCCCATACGATGTATAGAGTCGGATCGTGTCTAATCAAAAAGTAGTAAAATTGAAGTAATAAAACAGTGTCATGATGATGCCATGCCCAGACCTACATTTCCTTTTAAAGAGAATTAGCGAAAAGAACAACATTCAATTCAAGATCTTACTAAATAGCTAAAGACTAAAGGCATTTAAAAACCCTGAAGGATGAGGATCACGAATACACGTGGAGTTGAATGGAACAATTGCATTGAGTTGAAAAAATAATAAGAAAAATCCAGTTTGTTTTCTTATACACATGCACGCATTCATTTAATATTTATTATAATTGCCAGATCTTCTGAGAATGTAATATATGTTTATGTATGTATCTATCATTTTGCATAAAATTAGGTAGATAGCATAGATCTTTAATCAAACTCTTAAAACCTCTACAATCGCCAACTTGACTAAACACTTTCAGTCCACTAAAAAGGCAATGAAATATCTAGTATTGCCAAGAATGAGAATGTCTTGTTAACGGTAAAATTTCCATCTTTTCCTTAAGCTAATCCTACATAATATTATGTGAGTAAATCCCTTGTATACACAACCATATTTAAATTTAAATCCACCTTGCATCTCTAAATGCGAAATATTAGTTAGATCGTTACACTGTCGTATCAAAGACTGTATGTCTACCTTATGGATTGCAAGCAAATACTTACCATCTTAAATTAGTTATAATTTATAAATTAACATTGTATAAGCAAATCCAAACATTTCACAATATCACTCAAAATCCACTGAGGGTTTGTAATCTGTATGATGATGACTTAATGCAGTTAGGAGTGAGTACAGGCAGAAAATAAGTCCTCCATTTTATAATTAAATATGTAGAAAAGCTAAAGGTTAGAAAAGCCTTTGAGGAAAGACTAAATAAACATTCAAGGTGACAGATTTATTTGGCTTGTGTTTAGGTACGTTGTATATTTGATGTGGATGTAGTAAGTAAAACGTGAAAGAATTATCAGTCTCAAACGACTTGTTTAGTTTTCTAAACTTTTACTGTTTCAAACTGATACATTTTCTTTAGATTCAAATGAGTTAAGGTGACGAAGAGGGAAATATCCAAGAATTACGTATCAGTTCATGAGGAAGGTTTCGATCCAAGATTTCGTCATGTGTAAATAAATGTACTTTTTAAGCGTAGTAAAAGTAGGTATGTGTAAGCCTGGCATAAAATATTTCATTGTTGCTTAACAATACGACTATGAAAAAAGTTGAGATAGTTTGGCATTTGAAAAATGTCTTTTGGCAAGGTCAATTTGTAATTTATGGCTGTTTGATTTGAATTCGCATAGTTGCATTTGTTGTGATTGTGACTGCATTTATATTTTAAACCGTAAGTTGAGAAAGTTCTCTCTCTCCTTGTGAGACGTGCATAACAATCAGACCATGTACTCACTTGATGTTGTAGTGCATGAACCTGCATTCATTACCCTGTCCTTTGGAACTTTCATCCAATTGTACGTTTTTCAGTTAGAATTGGAGTAAAAAATTGGCTCAAGAGTAACAGTTGGAGAAGAGAGTTGTGACTTTGTGACAGCAGTTTTGGCAGAAATTGAAGGTTACATTTAATTTGAGTCTCTGAAATAACTATGGCATTCCTCAAAGCTTGATTTTTTAATTTACTGAGGAGTTTTTAGCACAAATGTGGGTAGTATGCTTGAAGCTTTTACATTCAAGGAGTATGTGACCTGCATTTCTAATTCTCAGTTTTTGCACGGCTTGTATCTTCTATTTGGTGATGGTCGATATTTGTTTGGTATCACGAAATGGGAAATTACTCATGGATGACACTATTTAGAAAACTGTTTGGTTCTATGGGCACATTGAAAAGTTCAAAGTCTTGATGACAAGGTTATGACATTCGGAGGTCGATAGAGAGATTGGAAAGAATCGTCGAATGGATGTTTAAATAAAATCAAGATTTTTTTGCACTTTACTGACCAAGAAACCATTTCATTCTATTGAATACAAATACCAGAAATTAATCAATTTACTTCTCTCTGACTGCAATTTATTGTAAAAAATTTAACCTTGCTTTTACATTTGTAGAGTTTTGGGTTTACATATTTGACTCAAATACACTGTATTACACCAAAGCAAATTCACATGGAGACAAACATTTGCACACTATTGATCAAACATCTCAAGCTTGTTTGTTTTTAATGAAATGTGAGTTATATCTTTGCCAAAAAAAATTGGTCATGCTCTCATGCTAAGATCATGAATGAGGATGAATTGGCGACAAGACACACCTATTGTTTTTGCTAGTCGTTGGTTAATACAAGACTCTGATTTAAATAGTTTTCGTTTGAATGTATCCTAGAAAACGAGAGTAAAATGTCAATGCTGTTTCTAATGAATAATCTTAAACTGTACATGTGTAGTTTTGTGTGGGGTAAAAATGCTGGGATTCACATACACTCCGCTTCTAGATCAAGGGTCACGTTTTTGGCACATCGACTTGGTATATTGCATATAATCATCTTCCTTTTCGGTCTTGTATTCGTTTTTACGATTGAAAAACCTTCAGAAAGAGTGAATCTTTTACCAAGTTATATTCCCTATTACTATCTCTATACTTAAGATTGGGAGCAACTTTTAAAGAAATGGATGAAAGAGCAAGTACGAAGTTGTAAAAAGGTCAGGCATTTTAGGCAGCTGAGGTAAAGTAAAAGTAAAAGAAAAAAAATCTTAGCAAAGCTATCAGCAAGGATGTCATACAATTCTTGAAAGAATCTCTGATAGAAAAATTTATTACTTTTTTGGAGCATGTACTTTTCTGTCTTTTATGGGGCTTTCGGCTTCCTTATTATCGTATTTTCATACCTTTCTTTATTCTTTGTTAAGAGTGAAAGAGTTGGGATAAAAATAGTGAAGGTATTATACACATATGTATATATTTTTATGTAGATGTCCTTATTCCAGATACTTACTGCAAATCGACTTGTGACTTTAGACCTTCTGCAACATTATACAACTACTTCACCTTTTCTCTTTTTCATCCTGTGTATGCATTTTTTATGCAGAATATCTTCATGAAAAATACATTGGATGACAAAGTGTGAATGTTACATATTATGTCCATACGGACTACCATAAATATCTGAAGGAGGTTTCCTCTATTGCATGACACTACATTAGTTCATTCTATGACGATGTGGTCTTTCCGTCCGTCTTAGATTTCGTTTTATAGGGAACATCATCTTCAAGTACTTATGGTAGGGCAAATGTGGTTAGGTAAAGAGAGTCAAAAACGCGTTCAAAAATCTTCTCTACATGTTTGACAAGTCAAGTGCAAATTATTTTGGTGCCCATGTAATAAATGTACTCATTCCACTCTTTCAGTTGAAAGTCAAGCGAATGTTTTTGGCCCAAAGAATTTAGCTTTTACGAAATAATGTAAATATTATTCCTTCCTTACTTACTAAAGACCTTCATAAATGCAACAAAGCAACATAAAACAAATTAACACATGGATTGAAACACAGCATAGTTTTTTGTTTGATACATTATGTATCAGATTAATATTTTTCACATGCTTTTCCATTGTTAAGTCTCATTCATAACCGATATCGTCTTGTTATTATGCAACTTGACTAAAAGCGAACCTCTGCCTTAGTATATCTAATGGATTATTCCCATTGATTGTTTTTATGTGTAACGAAAGAATAGAATTGACCATTGTTCTCCCGACAGATGAATAATAATAACCAATCTATTTTTTACTTGAGCAATTGATCCAACGTGTGTCCTTTAGTAAGTGAATGGATTCTACTCTACGACGGGCTCATTTTATATTTTGATTATTATTATTATGCAATCTATATATATTATTTAGATAACCCTTGGGGATGGGGGTGAAAAGGCGTTAAATAATGCCACGCCTTGATAGAATGTTGACAACATTTCAGTTGCCTATGAATATGTACAGTGCAACCACCCCCGGCCTTTGCCTTTATTCATATCCCATCAGATATAACATGCATTTACCTCTAGGAGGGTACTAAAGTATAAAATAGTTTTTATTACAACAATTTCATTGCACATTGCAGTCATTTTTATTCAGTTCTGCTGGTGTACAAGACCAAAATGTAATTTTTGTTCCATGTGCATTATGCCATCATGAAGACCGTACACTTATCTGTATAGTACAAGTTGTAGAAAATGCAGTTGGTGCATTTCAAGCTCGTTAAATATGAAAATCCCTTATTTTTACTGATCATTCGAGAGGTTTAACATTTATATCGCTAGCTTCGCCTTTTGCATATAAAATGAAACAAAAAAAGCATTTCTTTTGGAGAGAAAAAAGATGAAAACAACACACAGGCACGAGGAAAACTAAAGAATTGAGTAGAACTGCAAGTAACTGAAATGAGATGAGAATCCAAAGTTTGCTTGTTACTGAATTGTTACATGTTGTTGTAATTCTTTTCTAAGTAAGTTTTAATGGAAATGAGAATAGAAAAGTTAGGTTCATGGGTGTCAGACTGTCCAGTTTTGTAAAATAGAATTGACATGATGAAATGAAATAAAATCTCGAAATCTTATAAAGAAATGCAAAAGAACACCAGGATCTAAAGTCCAGTATCGGGTATCTCTTCTTTTCTCTTTTAACAAGGTCTTCGATCGAACTATCAGCTTTATCTAGTTTGTTGTATTCTACTAGAGTTACTGGTAACCGAGTTGGAGTTACTCACGATAACTCAGACGGCCACCCTCCCCCTTCGCCTTGACTGATGGGGAAAAATGAACAAAAAAATGCAATGTGATCAGCGATTTCCCTATGGACACAAAAAGTCAGAAAAAAATAATGGCCAGAGGATCAAACCATTAGGTTTTTTTTAGTGAAGCTAAAAGAGAACCACACAATACAATGGAATAAAATATTATCATTATACTTACTATTACTATTATTATATTATTATTATTATTACTAACGCCCTTACAGTCCCTAGCTGATTTTTCATCGATCCGACTGTTTTTGTTATAAATAAATGTCTCCTGTCTCTCATTATAATCAGGGGATAACGAATTGCAAGAATGAATTAAACGACTCACTGCCTAACAAATGAATGAATGGATATAGGATTTCTGTGACTTAATCTGGCTAGAATTAAAATAACTTTTGGAGTAGGGATTAGTGAGTAGTTTGGGCTAGGCAAGGCCTGAAATGTAAATTGTAATAAGAAGTATGAGAAGGAAAATAGGTGGAGAAGAGAAGGGGAAACCTTCTGCATAAATAAATATAAATTAGTTAATCTTACTAAGCAGTCATATAAATACGTAGATAATACCATGTTGGTTATATTATTATAGTCAGTCACTTACTTATTCACTGTATAAATGTTTTGAATGGATTAGTTAATCAGTCATCAAGACCAAATGTCGCATTCATTTCCCTATTTGTAGGAAAGAGTTGAAATGGGATTGTGTCACTCTGGATTCTCTCTTATTTAGACCCGAACGAGCATCTCGGGTAACAAACGTTCAGAATTTGTAGAATAAAAATAGGGTTATGCAAGTGAAATGCTTTCACTAAAAAATGTTTAAAAAAAAATCGTTAATTGGATAGTTTGTACTAGAAATATAGTGTTTTAGACTTTTTTTAAAAACCTAGCTACGTAATGAAATCATGGGGCAAGTAAGACATTTACTTTCTCCAGTGAAAGGGAATTGACTTTCTTTTTTCAATTAACTTTTAAATTGCATAAAATAGACCATATTTAATTATTTAAGCTTAAAATACATCTAGTTTTATTTGTTATGGAAAAATTGTAATAATAATTTATTTTTGCATTTGGTTTACAGATGCGAAGATATCCTCAGTTGCATATCTGCACTTGACGAAGTCATAGCTGAATTTGATGACCCTTCTTTGCCATATATAAATGAAGAAGAATGCTTCAGTCAACCAACAACCTCAGGACTTGTACAACTACCACCACAATTTCTATCATCAAGTGTTGGAGGAATGCCACAAAGTGGTTCTGAGGGAGATAAACTAGTCTCAAAAACTGAAAAAGCAAATCATCGCCCAAGTGAATCAGATATAGAAGCACTAAGACAACAAGGAGTCACGTCAGACCAACAACTTCTTGCTGGTGGTTGCAATAAATCCCCTAGTCATTTAATCCAAATCCCTGTCTCTTCAAAATCAACAACAACCTTTCAGCCAATTTTTACAGAAAAATCCGTTTCTCCTTCATATTCAGCGTCCTCATGTTTTGCGGAGAAATTTGCTGCGTGTGCTATATCCTCATCTTCCTCTCGAAGTTCGGCAGGTTCACGAAGCTCTGATAGAGCACCCACCACCACAGAAAATTACACTAGTAATGCTATGGCTCGTGGTTATGCAAATTCGAAAGTGTCTGCTGGCAGTAGTAGTAGCAGCAGCAGTGGTGGAACTTACAGTAAGGGAACCAATTATGAAATGCGCTTGCCACGAATACCCTCAGATAAATCTAGTCGAAGTAACCTTCCAGAAGAACCAATTTACTCTTCCATAGGGAAATCCCGACCTCAGCTTTCTCTTGGAATTTTCACGTCTTCTGAACTCAAAGGCAAGGGTAAAGGCCGGCAAATGTATCCAAACGAGCCTGAAATTGATTACAATGAAGAAAATGAAGATGATCGTTCAGCCTCTCATCATTATAGTAAACGCAATGAAACATATGAAACTCATGAGGGAATTTCAGCTGTCGGAAGTATCAGCAGTGGCAGCAATAGCACTAGTGGAAGAGCTCCCAAGTCTTCCAGCAGCTCAGGGCCTATCTTCCAGGGTAAAGAGCAGTGGAATTTTCCATCCGAAAAGAACTTACCCCGATCGCTTAGGAAAACTCGCAAAACGTGTTTACTTGATGAGGAGATGGATGAAAACTCTGAAGGAAAAATGAACAATGACTCTTGTTCTTCAGACTTTAATGACTTTAATGGCGAAGGTGCTGGCCTTAATGGGCCTCTTCTTGTTAGCAGTGGTGGCCATTCCTCTGTAAACTCTTCTTCATCCTTGTCAAGAGGAGTAGTGAAATACATGGAAGAAGATATGAATCAAAACAATGGAAAGAAAGATGACAGCCGTAAAATTTATGAAGATATTGTTGTTGCTGGCGCATCGTCTCACAATGCAAAAAATAACAGTCATCATCGCCATGATCGGCAGCAAAATCGTCTTGAAAAGGTGCAACAGGAAGAGTTACTACAACCGAGTCAGTCAAGCTCTTCTTCCAGCCTAAGTTGTACTTCATCATCGGCTGCGAAAGTCGTTCAAGCATCAGATCAACCTGTACCAAAACCTAGAATCAGACAACAAATTCCAAAAGCAGATGAGAGTCCTCCGTGTCATGTGAAGTACCCACCTGGTTGTGTCCCTAAGCCTAATCCCAAAAATCCAAAGCTTGGTGGAGCCCATACTCATCAGAACCACCTTGCACAGAGTGATCTTACCGAACCTGAAGGAATATCTTCTCCCTTTTCTCCTGTTCAACGTGAGATTAGTAGGAAAGAAGATGATGGGGCACAAGTTATAACCGGGGTTAACAAAATGCCAAAGACTGGGAAGAACTCTTCTGGTGGCAATATCTATCATGCTGAAGAGTCAACAGGGGAAGTCAACAATGAGCTTGGATGCCACAATGGGGTGAAGAATCTTAATAATAACAACAATAAGGGACTGAGCCCGAACAATGGCAACATGATGAGAATGATGATGATGATGAAATCAAGTGCCAAAAATAACAGTACTGGGAGTGCCAGTAGTATTAGTCGAAGTAGTAGTAGCAGTAGTGGGGGAGATCCCAATTACTATCGAAAAGATGGACAAGACAATCTCTCAAGCAGTAGTGGAGTCGTTGTCACAACAAATTCATCTACGACTACGGCAAGCCCTACGAATTCTGTTAATAATAATAATAATAATAATAACAGCAACAACAACAACATAACCATCATAAATACAAGCAAAGCAAAAACGAACAAGAACAAGTGTACGGTTGAGGTGAAAGGTCAGCCGCAGGAGAAACCCCAACAAGGAAGTAATCCAGGTGTCTCTTCTCAGCAACACCAACAGCGTCAGAAATCGGGGCCGAATAAACCGACTGCAGTGCCCGGAAGTGGAGTTCTGGACGTAGACGATGGATACTTAAGTATGATAAACCGAAATGAAGCCCCACTTCTATGGCCAGAGGAGTTCATTGAGAATGAGACCTTTTCACCTGACGAATTGAAAAGACTCTCAGTTCACTTACCCGAGGAGACTTCAGACTCTGACTCGTGCTCTGAAGGAAAAGAAATAGAGCTGGAAATTGTGGATTATGACCGAGAGCCTTCGCGAAGGCATCCTCCTCATCATCATAATAATCGATCACTTAAATCCCCTTCTGCTCCAATAAGTCGAAGAAAAAAGGCTTCTTCTTCTGGAGGAGGCAGGGAGAAAACGGACTACTTTTCCGAAGACTCTTTGGAAGAGGGTGAAAGCGAAGAGCAGGAAATGGGTTACCATAAAACCCGTGGGGCATCTGTCTCACCTTACCTCCAATATACTTCCGACTATTCACCTCAGCATGGGGCAAAGAGAAACGTTGCAAGCTTTATCCCTGCAAATTCTCCTACCCATTTCTACCCACAAAAGATCACAGTTAACAGTGTCACTGTGCCGCAGCAGAATTCCCCTCACGGCAAGACTCAGGCGTCCAGAATTCCCAAAATGATCACTGGGGATCAAGGAAAGAAATCTGGAAGACGATCAACAAGGTCATCCGACAGCACCTCAAGTAATGAACCACAATCTGCAGTTGCTGAAACGAGGAAGTCTTGTTCATTTTTCGTCTCATTGACTGATGCCCAGGCGTCAAATGAGGTGGCAGCTGCCGGTGGAAAGTCTTCGTCCCTCCCGAAAGGGTCAAAGGTTGCGATAAGTCCTGTTAAAAAGGCGGATTGTAATACTAATCCTAGAGATAAGTTAACATTGTTAGCCAGTGAAAAATCTGAAGTTGATCCTGCCACTCATAATAACATGAAATCTACTAACTCCCATAACCCAAGCAGTCCTACTGCTATAACCACTTCAGCTAAAAAATTAACCAGTCAACTTCCACAACTCCGTCATACTAAGTCTATTAACACTGGAGGGCCTAGGGTACGAACCACTAGTAATAATAATCCTAATAAGAGGAAGAGTACAAGTGACCTGGTGACGGTGGTAGCCCTTAACCAAGAAATTGAGTCACAAAATCAAAAAGAACAACAACAGTCGGCAAACTTGTACGTTGGGGAAATTGATACTTCTTCTAAAGTTGATCTGCCTCCTGATGCAGAACCTCATGTAGTTGTTACCAGTAGCTTTAACAGAACCACAACATTCCTTATTCCTTCTCCTTGTTCTAGAACCGTGGACGAAAGTACCGAACAACGGGGACAGGGACGAAGGGACGATGAGACGGATAACGATGTAGATGACTTTTCTTCTGACTTTGACCTCATAAGCTCGACAGAACCTGACTCACTCCAACCATTATCCATCCAGAATGTCCATGACTTTGTTTCTGAGATCATGGACACAGCAATGAGACATGGACTCAAACGAGGTGACAAATCAACTAACCCCATAGACATCCCTATTACCAATACAACTACCACTACTAGCAGCATTACTCCTGTACTAATTCACGACAACTTTAATCCTTCGATCAAAGACTTGAACAGCCAAACAGTTGTAAGTAGCCGACAATCTAATGATTTTACAAAAGAGTCAGCCTTAGGACCTAGCAGTGGTCCAGATATAAGTGAGTTCCAAATGCATGGACACAGGTCTCAAAAAGACACAATTGATGAAGATGAGAGACAAGTGGGGTCTCTTGAGATTGATAGAGAAGTCAAGGGACTCTTATGTGATGGTGATGGCAAGACTAAGACTTCCTCTAGAAAAGAAGAAGTGGACCGTGACCACCAAGTAAATGGTGATACTAATGGAAATGATATCAAAGGTGATATGAAAAATGTGCAGACAAACCTAGCCGCAGCAACTGTAGCTGAGCAGCTAGATGCAGTAGTTACTACCTTTTTGACCGATAATGAGAGTTTCTTGGGGAAAGCTGAAGACGAGGATAACGAAGAAGAAAGGGATAATAATGAGTCTAATCTTTTGAGGGACCTAACAAGTTCAAAGGATCAAGAGAAAGTAGTCTCAGTAGAAGGAGATGAGAGTAACCAGGATGAGCAAGGCCAAGGGTTGTCAAAGGGTGAGAAGGCTGAACATCAAACCCAAGTGGAATCTCGAGAAGAAAACTCAAGTGAGTTGATGGTGACAGTGCTCAACGTTACCACCACCGACGATGATAATCCGGTATGTGAAACATTTACAAGTATTCTATTAAGAGTTAGTGCATTCTTTCTTGAAATTCCATTGGTGGCAGGCACGAGGAGCCTTTTTTCGATAACATGAAGTGTTCGCTGTCGATAATTCCATCATATAACGCTCTTCTAGCGAATTATGTGTATTACAATAGTGTACACATACAAATGATCTTCTACGCCTTTCTTCGAAGGGAGCTCCTAGGAATTTAGCTTCATAACAGCATGCAAAAAACTGATGTTTATAGTTATAGTGTGGGAAAAGTAAGCTATGAAAATAGGCTGCATTATTAGACTTTCAGGGATTATCGGGTAATCCTATGGAAAGGGTACATGGAATAGAATATGGATTCATGGAACTAAGGTGTTTTTTCTTAGGTGAGGTTAAAAAAAAGCCATGGTGTAGCCATGGTAACCTAAAATTTAAACCTAAGATATGCATTC
>JAQGBU010001189.1:0-14734 GCA_034698605.1 Isotoma decorata
CTGAAATTCATAATTTAAATCTGAAATTCATAATTTAAATCTGAAATTCATAATTTAAATCTGAAATTCATAATTTATATCACAAATTTAAAATATGAAATTTAAAATCAGAAATTTAGAATCTCAAGCTCATTATTTAAATCTGAAATTCATAATTTATATTAATAATCTAAAATTTTAAATTTAAAATCTGAAATTTAGAATTTAAATCTGAACATTATAATTTACATGTGAAATCTAAAATTTTAAATTTGGAATCTGAAATTTAAAATCTAAAATTTATAATTCAAAATCTGAAATTCAAAATCTAAGTTACAATTAAAAATCTGAAATTAAAAATCTGATATGTTAAATATGTAATTTAAAATTTCAATATCGAATTTAAAATCTGAAATTTAAAATCTAAGTTACAATTTAAAATCTGAAATAATCTGATGTGTTAAATATGTAATTTAAAATTTCAATATCGAATTTAAAATCTGAAATTTTCAGCTGTACTATGAATAACTGAAAACAGATTCGAAAAAACCAATTTGAAAACTGTAATTCCTATTGTGGGTGGCGCCCAGGGAGTGTGGCCGATTTGTTTCATTATTAAACTAACCTTTCTTTCCCCCATGCACTTTGTATGTGAAACAGAATTTGAAAAATATGATTCTGTCCATAGCTAGACGCAAAAATAAATGGACGGACGACACTAGTATTGACATTAAGCGGCTTTGTGGCAGGTAGTTAATGTTGTAGTTTAAATTGTTTCAGAATATATATATATAATATACAAATAATCGATTAAACTTGCTTACTATGGTGTTTTATAGTGCCCCAACAGTTGGCACAACATATGGAAAAAGTGGCGGGATTTTGTCTACATTTTGTTCGTGAAAATACTATGTCGTGACTTGGTTTACAGTAGAGAAACCAGTAAAAGCTGTCAACAAGATTCTTGAATAAAAGCTTTTATTAGTAATATTTTTACGCATTGGTTGAGAGTTCTACAAAGTGTTGCAAGAAAAGGACCGTCGATTCTGGATTCAGCTTCTAACCTGAATTAAAGATAAACATTTAAGAAAAATTGCATAGTAAACAACTAAATTTTTACTCTGTGACAATCAATTTTTAGAGAAAGTCAATTATAGTATGTATTCTACAGGTTACGTCATCTTGGTGTAGTCAACCATGACTTCGGTGGATAAAATATGTTTTCAAAACCTTCCCGTACGTATAACCCGTGATGAATTCATCCATGAAATTTTGAGAATTTTTCCAGATGGTAAGATGATCTGTTCAAATCAAATTGAAAGGGCATATCATATTAAGGACTACTTGTTTTTTTAGTGTTTACAGCTCCATACAACGCTGGAACTCTACAAGTTACCCTATTCTTTCCTTATAAAGGAAAGTTGAAAGCTGTAGTTTTTGGATTCAGTGCGAAATTTCAAGAAATGGAAAGTACAGCTAAAACTAATAAAATTTTGGGTCGAGACATAAATATGAAAATTGTAATTATCATTGCTATATTATTACCCACTGGAAAATTAAAGCGCACTAGTTTACATAGCGTGGTGTTATAATAAAGGATCAAGGAGACGAACGTGATGAATATGGAAATTTTATGGAAACGATGACTGCAACTAAAAAGCGGGCGTTTTTTCAACTGACAGGAATTACACACAGGAAGGCTACTCCATTGTTAGCTACTGATTTTCGAAGGGATATAAATCCAGCTGTATTTGACGGCGCAAAAGATACTACAGTGTATTTAAATACGGTACGTTGATGGAGTTTTCTGTATATTATGAATCATCGTTCATACTTAGAAAAAAGGTAGAAAAAAATGTCCGTTAAAATACAAATTTATTGCAGACTTCATTCGACAACAATGTGATCCGTGCGCCAGGGGAGCTTCGATTCTTACGGTCTTATGATCATTTAAAGTCCACACGACTCCGATACAACTCAGTTTTGGAAACTTATCAAGCAATTCGTAAGACACGCATAAAAAACGTTATTAATTCAAAAAAAAATTTTATACTCTTTTTTTTAGGGTACTTGAACAGAAACGAAATCCTGAGCAATCCACCTGCAGCGTTTTTCAATATCGAACATACAGAAGAAAGTCAATGCAGGGGTGGAAAGGGTCTAGGAATTGATGGAAGGCTTATTGATATTCAAAGTGTGTTAGATGTTCTTCAAAGTCTTCAATAGTCATTATTTATTTAAGTATTACGTATGATTTTCTTGTTTTAAATACAGGAGATGCTAGTAAGAACAATGGAATTATCTCATTCCAAAAACTGGATCCTGCCGTTGTAGATGAAAAATTCGTTAACTTTATGTTCAGATCACATTGTTGGCGCTGTGAACAAAAATTCACTTTAATTGGATTCGATGTGGATCTAAACTTTGTGGCAGGAGTTTGCAGGTGTGATTACACAAGGTGAGATCATATTAAATACGACAGCGTTCATTATTTGTTCATAGTTCAATAAAGTTTTATTGAATTGTAACCTTTTAATCGCAGTCGGCTAAGTGTACTTGACTCCAATAGAGCATATCATTGGAACGATGAACCTTTTACGAGGCTAACCCTTGGTTTCAAGGAAAAAACAGGAGATTATTTGTCACTTATTATTTTTCACGTCCCATTAAAAAAGAATTACGAAGCCATAGAAGAATTTCGTGACACAATTTTGCCAACTATGCAAGAAGAATGGAAATTCACAAGCTCTCAATTCAAAGAGAAAAATTCATGCAACGGAAAAGTAATTGCGGCAAATTTCGTCGAAAGATTGGAATTGACAAGTGGAGGTGTCGTCGATGTGTATGGTGTGCAGGTCACTGTTCCCACTTCAATGATTTGGAATATTAATAATATGGGTGGGATTCGTAATGTTAAATTAACCCTGAACGTGGAAGAATTGAAACGAGTAAGTGAATTTTCTATCGCTGCCATTTCTTTTATCCGATATACTTTCAAAGCTAGAAATATTTATGGCAAAAATAAAAACTAAATGTATAACTTTATATCATTAACGTCTTTCTTCAGGGTGAAAAAGTGCTTAATCTTATTACAAGGAAAGGAAAAGTTTTTCAACTTTTGGATGACGACAACGAATTTGTCAGAGTTTTTATTCAAGTCCATCTTCCAGTCAATAGTGCAGTTTGTGTGAATGACATTACTTTCATTGTCCCAAAGCCAAATAAACTACCATATAAACACTGCAAGTCAGTGGTGAACTCCTTGGTCCGGGAACAACCACACGAAGATGTATTTAATATCATTTTGAATCAAAATAGTTCAGAAAACTGGACATTGAATCCCTTTTTGATTTCAAAAAAGACGAACCTTATTCCAATTCATTGCAAGATTGGAATAATGGAAGGATGCTTAAATGAAGAACAGGTATAGTTTATCGAATTGTTTTATTGATTGCAATCTTATGTAACAATATAATACATGCAAGTATTATTTTTATTGTTAGAAACAAGCTTTGGTAAAAGCTCAGCAGCATTCAGCAAGCGTTATCCACGGACCGCCTGGATGTGGAAAAACCCATACCTTAGCAGCAATAACAATAAAATTGGCAACTTTTGAAACGGGATTGGTTCTAGCATGTGCACCGTCTAATGTAGCTGCAGACGGAATAGCTAGTGCTATTGTTACCCTTGCCAAAAACAATGGATTGCAAATAAAATGTCTTAGAATATTTTCACAGACAAGGGAACGGGATTTACTAAGAAAGAGAACTATGAGTTCAATTAGCTCAGGTAAAAAATTTTAATTGTGAATCAGTCACTAAAAGGAATCTTATTCATCCAAATTCTGATTTCAGCTAAAACAAATCGTTCAGTTACTTACGGGCTACGGCATGAGGAGATACGGAAGTTGCCATGCTGGAATTCCGACTCCGGAATGAGAGAAATCTTAGACAGTATGCATATCTTTTTTATTAACGTCAAGCTAACACTTTTCTTGTTTTGTGTCTTATACTTTCAACAATTTAAGATCCGTTATGTTTCACGTTTAGTTAACTTGAATCGTTTTATTTCAGAGTTTGAACGAGGTCAAGAATATCTTCTTACTAAGCTAGAAGAACTAACTCTCAAACGGCACACAAGAGAAATGGAAAAGGAAGTCATGAAGAATTATGATATTTTTGTATGCACACTAGGAGCCCTCGCAGACACAAGAGTTCAAAGTTGGACCCGAATTAATGAATTGATCACAGTCGTAATTGATGAATGCGGACAACTTACTCAACCTCAAACTATTGCAGCACTAGATTTGAAACCGAAACGACTGATACTAGCTGGGGATCACTTGCAAATACGCCCTACGGTACAATCGTACGCTGCGAAAATCGCTGGGTTAGATATGTCTCTCTTGGAGTTCATTTCTTATGGGAGGTGCGTATCGGTCGTAGAATTATTTCTTTGTTTTTCGCTGATAACATGAACGCTCAAAGTAAATTATAAATGACTAGGAACAAAATTCCTTGGACAACTCTTCTGGAGCAGCATAGAATGGTTCCTAAGATTCGAGGCATTGTATCTGCGGTAACTTATAATAATAAGTTACGAGATGCGGAATCAGTTATGTTTCGAAAATTGGATTTACCGAAAGACATATTTAAAGGCATGCCAGAAATATTTAATTCGCCTATAGTGGTATATGACCACAAAGGGTATGAGACGCAGGTAAATTTGTTCATTTATCACTGCAAAAACAAATGAAAAAGACTCTAGGCTGTGGTTAAAACAGTTTTTTTGACAACTAGATCGCCAGTAGTTTCCACAATCACGTGGAAGCGACTTGGATATTAGAAAAAGTACATACAATGTTAAGTTTTGGAGTGCCGTCTACAAAAATCACGATTTTAACATTGTATGAGGCCCA
Organism: Isotoma decorata; assembly: GCA_034698605.1. Taxonomy (NCBI): domain Eukaryota; kingdom Metazoa; phylum Arthropoda; class Collembola; order Entomobryomorpha; family Isotomidae; genus Isotoma; species Isotoma decorata. The sequence goes on from JAQGBU010001189.1 coordinate 4,898, forward strand.
GAAGCAACTGATTAAATCATTGTTAAACAAGGCTGGAAACAAAGCACAGGCATGAAAGTTTTTTTTCAAAGATTTTACTGTATTTAAACATTGTTTGCCCGTTTAAGAAGTGTTGTTTAAAAATACAGGATGTGGATGTTCTTAATGTGGATGGGTTTCAAGGAAGGGAAAACTCCATAATCGCTCTAAGTTTGGTCAGGTCCAATATTTACGGTCAAATTGGATTTGCAAGTATTTCAAATAGGCTCAACACAGCAATTTCCAGAGCTCGAAACCATCTCTTGATATTTTGTAATTTTTCTACATTCAAAAAGCACAAAAACCAAGTATGGACCAAACTTACCAACGAACTCGAAAAAAATGCCCATTTCATGCATCGATATTAACACCTATAACTGGCGTTTTTGGGGCTTATTACATAATTAGTTTTCCCTTGCCCACAGTATGTGAAATTAAATTATTGACAACTTCTTGACAGAAGCTTTAATGATTCGCACATGATGTAAAAAAAGTAACTGGTTTACAAAGCTCCTTAGGATTATAATTAATTGATAGGTAGTCTTAACAGATAAATACGTTGTTTTGCCGTCACAATCATCTAGGTGATTTGGTTTTGTACCAATGTAAATCAAAATTAAATTTACCAATGGATCCACTCCATTGTGCAAAATAAAAGTGATTTCTTAATTCAACAGTAAATGCATGATATACATTTATTTCTACTATAGTTAAAAATAATTACGGAAGGTGGCACGAGTAAACAACAAACATGAGTCAAAGTTCATCATTTCGTTTAGTTTGTGTTGCTACCGTATGTTGTTGCATATATATATGGTAATTTGTTGCGCAGTTTCAGTAGTTATTGTAAGTTTAAGTAAGGGTTTCTTCTAGTTCATCTCCATTCGGTATCTTGAACTGCGTAGAAAAACAAAAAAAAATATAAAACAGTTTCTTATTTCTTTCGGGCTGTTCGGGTTGATTTTTCATTCCAAATATTGTCCTTTTCTGTTGGATCTTTTATTAGCAGTTTACGTTAATTCATTTTAAAGTATTTTAAAATATATTCGTGCTCTTAAGACTTTTAATAAAATAAGGTGAAGAAAATGAACTCAGGAAAAGTACAACCAAGCGGTTCGAAGCATGGTTTAAAGCGTAAGCTTTCGGAACTTGAGGAAGACGATAAATGTATATTTCACAAATTATTTGTTCTATTTTAGTCAATTTTCAATCAATTAGATTATATGATTTCATCGAATATTTTAGCATCAGCTGACCTCGAGTCTAGCCCTACTAAGGAAATGACAGGATCCCAATCTTCTGACAGTGCTTCCTCAACTCCAGTTAAGAGCAGATTAGAATTCGATTTTTGGAAGGATTCGTCCCCTAAACCGTTAAATGTGAATGCAACAACAACTGATATTTTGATCGGTGATATCAACAAAGGAAACTAGTATGTCTGTAAAAAACTGAATTCAGATTTTAGGCTTAATACCATTCTATTCAAAACAGTAAATCGTGTTTATGACAGTCTCAACCAGTTACTTCGATTTCGTATAACATACAAGTCAGAAATGAAGAACACAACCATTGGAAGTGTTTTTTCGTTTCACGGAATTGACAAAAGTGGAGAAATTTCTATTGTTGCTTTTCGCGAAGATGCCAATAAGCTTTACGAGAATGTTAAGGTTTCAATTATTTATTTAAAATATAGATAACTGTGTTCTAAAATTTCTTTAACTAAATTTGCACCTTTCAAAAGGTTAACAACCTGTACAGCTTGGTAAATTTTACGGTAAAGGAGGAGTCTCAAGAATACCGTAGTGGGACAGGAAACGTTTTTGAAATTGCCGTAAATTCTGGATCGATATTGGCTAAAATTGAGGATGAATATACCGATATTCCACAGATACCGTTCGATAGAATTTCTATCAAAGACATTCATCAGTTACCTGTGAAGACGAAAATCGGTAATTCCCAATTTCAATTATGTACTGATACATTTTTTGTATAACAAATTACGATTTCACTAAACGTAGATCTTTTTGGAGTCATTGTGAGCGATTGGGGAACAGAGAACACGTCTAACGGGCGCTTGAAGCGCGACTTGGCTTTAACAGACCAGTCAAAATCTACGGTACTATCATATTTTACAAATGCGGTTTATAGTTGAATAATTCACTTTTTTCAAATCTCAAGATTCCTATTACACTTTGGGGTACAATGGCTGAAAATACTGAGATTAAGCAGTTTTCAATCATGGCAGTGCGGAGAGCAGCCGTTTCTCAGTATTTGGGGAAAACTACAGTTAACTGCAACTACAATTCTCTTGTCTTGGTATGTTGTTACTATTTATGATTTACGATTTAGTACAAGTAGATTTGTTTATCGTGAACAATTAGCTAAGATTCAATGTCTGACTTAAGAGAAAAATTAACGATAAGTATGTATTAGCTCATGCAAATGATTAATGTTAATGTTATTTAATTATCTTCATTGTGGAAAATTATCCTCAATGCAAATTTGCTGTTATTCGATACATTAAGCATCAATTAGAGAATTAACACGTTTTAACGTATGAAAATTACCAAGAATCAGTTGACGTGACTTAAATATTTACAGCTAAGTAATGCTCATTGGATAAATATTCACGACTACGTTCGGTTTGACTGCTATTTCCATTTGTTGACTAAATGCTGAATTTCAGTGATATTAGTTAATTGACGTGATTTTTGATAGATATTGGTGGAGGCTCAAAATAAATTAAAGTGTAAAGCGTTAATTATATTAAAAAATCAGATGTGTATACATTTAAAGTCAATTTTCGGTAACAAATATTGTAAGTAAGCGACATTTTTAGTTTCGTTTGTGTTGCTACACACACAAACATGGGGATAGGAAGTAGTGTATCATCTCAAAGTAATTCTGTTTTAATTTCTCTTTTGTATTTATAGTACAATCCAGATCTCGAGGAAGCTACTAATCTCAAAGATTGGTTCAACGCTGAGATGGAGAAAAGGAATTCACAATAAACTACCCAACAATTACATGTTTTCCCTATAAGAAATGCAAATGGAATTTTTCTTGTTCACCTAGTTTGTCAATGAATTATTTGAGTTACCGTGAATACAAGACGAATTTAATTGATAAATCAATTTAGCAATTTGTACAATGAAATTCAGTTCAGTTGTCAACCTCAAATTTATTTTGACTCTATTTATTTGATACAAATTAATAACCTAGGTATTCGTTTTGGCTGTTTATAAACTGTTGAACTCATTACTTAAAATAAACAAAATGGTAAAATTTAGTTCACGTGAATTTACTTAATTTTTTTAAATTTTCATACAAATTTATTTTTGCAAATTTGATTTAGACGTATCACATATCCCATCAATTAAAAGGAGCCAACCGTTTTTCACTATAAGTTTTTTTTCTAAATTAAACCTAGCGTAATTGTTAGTGTACAGGGTCAAACCTCGAACTCTAAAAGGCATGTAATTCATTATCAACCCTCCAATTATATTTTATTAAATTATTTTTTCCAAGTAATACAAATGGCTTTATGGTAACTGTAATAGGTCTCGTACAACCAGGCTTTTAGGTCTAGACAGTTTGAAAAACAACAATCAATTTGGGTTCCTCCATCGGTGGATGGAACATTGTCCAGCATAGATCGAAGACCATGTACTTCCATTAATTTCTTCAAACGTTTCCCGTCTTCGTTCATTAGATTGATGTTGAAGTCTCCGAAAATTACCATACGTTCAGTTATTTGCGACAAAGTGCGTCTTAACTGTTGCAAAAATGTCCAATTGGGGTATCCAGGTGATTTATAGAACACATACAGTCCTATAGATGTCAAATCTTAAAAAGAGACAGTGTCCCGTAGGCAGCAAGTAAGGTTCAATGACACAGTTAAAACCTTTGTGGTCTTTTTTTCCCAGTATTAATGCTCCTTCAGAGTTCCGTCCATTGCGGCAATTAGTTCTATGAACAGTTGTAAAATTGGGAACTGTAAGAACATCAGAAACAATTAAGTGAGGTTCTACAAGTGCAATAATGTCACTTGCCATTGCGCATTGATCAGCTATTAGATCCAGATTATGAGCAATGTACGATTGAACATTATGGAAATATACTTTCTCCCAACTATCCTCATAATCGTGTAAAGAATCAATAGCAAATGGAAAAGTACACTTTCTCAGTCGTTCCATTTCTATCGTTACTGGATCTGTTGGGCCTGGTTTAGTTGGGGGCTCAAAATGTCCATCAATAAATAGACCTTTAAGTGAAGTTGCCCTGCTGCAACCAGCATACAAATTTTCACGAGTGAGTTTCCTCCCTTTGTTTGGCTTCACGTTCACCACCACATTAGGTAAAGAGGACCCTTGTGATTTCGCGATCGTCATTCCATTGGCCGAAATCAGTGGTATTTGTGTGCGAATAATTTCAAGACCATGATGTCTCTGGGTTTTACTAAGATTTCTGGTAATTCTATCAATTCCCACCCACGTTAAGTCGATATTTTTCTTCTGCTGGTAGTTTTTTGTATTAATTCTTTTTTGTATCCCAATAAGTGGGTTTCTGAAATCTATCCAAGCACGGATTGGAATTTTCTGTTTTGTTGTGATTGCAGTTCCGTATTCAATGCATTTAAGGTTGCCTGTGGATCCATTGAATAGCCCATCATGAACATCAATGTTGGTGGAAACAAAATATTCACCTCTGACCTAAAACAAAAATTCAAGTTTACGTAAATTTAATTTTTATGACCAAAAGTTTCATATTTTTTCAAGTTTGCTAAATATTCGTACCTGCAAATGTGTTTCATATGGAAGACCATCCGTTTTTTGTCGGTCTAGATTTTTTGCATACTCCTTTAAACGATTTTTTTGTTCATCTGTTCCAGTTCCCTGTATTTTGTCGTGAGCTATTGATAAAGCTGCGTCAGTTTTTAAGTGGCTGTGAATTTCATTGTTGAAAATTATGCATTCATTATTAGTTTGAAAAAGTCTAATCGCTTCCATTGGTGGCTGGTTGGTTTCAGTTATCTCCCTTGATCGAATAAGTTCAATGTCGTCATCGTCCATTATCCCTTCGGACATGTTGTTTAACGCTTTACAAAAAGCTACGTCTCCTTTTTGCCGCATGACCTCGTCTAACTCGTATAACTTAAATTTCAGCCATAGATGATTACCAACGAGTTCACCCAATGGAAGATGAGTCGGTTCTTTAAAAACAAAAGATCCTCCTATTGGTGGAAGCTGTCTCAAGTGACCAACAGCAATAACGGATTTTCCTCCAAAATCGTCATTACTGCAGAAAATATGTCGTAATCTTTGATCAATGTCGTATAACTGTTTTACACTGACCATTGAAATTTCGTCAATGATAAACAAATTGGTTTTTGAAAGCTTCATTCGCAAAGAATTCACCGCTCCTTCATCAAGATCACACAATTTGCCTCTATATTGTGTTGGAGCAAGCTTAAATGTACAGTGGAGTGTCATTCCAAACACATTAAAAGCCGCTTTTCCAGTTGGTGCAGACACAAGAACACAGATCTGTTCCGGATTTGCAGTGGGCAATTTTGCTTTATATCTAAGGTAGCTCTGAACAATTGCTGTTATTACATGGCTTTTGCCCACTCCTGCTCCACCACTCAAGAAACTGTAAAACGGTACTTGTGATGTTTTCAATAAAAACAACGAATTGAGCACAAATCTTCTCTGTTTCTCGTTTAGGGATCGCATTAACTTCATGTACTGAGTCTCATCTACTAATTTTGGTGGCAGGAATTGTTCAACTTTAGAATTAGAAGATTCGGCTCCAATTTCACTGTAATCTTTAAATAGAAAGATTTCTTCGTCCTCTAGTTCGACATCTTCGTCAATAAGCATTTCACCCTGAACGTTTTCATTTTCATCATCTTCTATGTTATTCATTAAGTCAGTCAAAGTCCAATCATCAATTTCTCTGTTGTAAATAAAAGGTTTAGAATTTTCAATAATTATCGCTTCTTTTTTTTATACTCTTCAACGGAATCCACAGACAAAAGGTCTATCTCTTCATTGTTCCAAGGAAGAAATAGCATGAGTTGTTCCCTGCAATAATTACTTAGATCTTCCTTTTTCCCGTAATGTCGATATCTGATGATTTTTCGAACTAAACGCTTCCTAATATATCCTGCATTTTGTAGCAACCGAAAGATAGTTGTTTCAGTATGTGGCGTTTTGTCGAATTCACGTGAACTGCTTACTGTGTCACATTTACTGCCCCTCGGTTTGCTCTTAGACACTTCATACATTGACGCAAACTCGGCTAAATGCATTTCTTGTAGTTCTTCAGGTCTTAAGCAATAATAATCTAGAAGACCTCTGCAGCAAACATCTTCGGAATCTTCTGGGAGTTCTTCAAGATCCTTTTTTGACTTCAAAATAGAAATACGTTCATAAGGAGGAGCCGTATTTATAAAAATATCTTGTTTTGAACAATTTGTGTTGGGAATCCCTAAAAGAAATGCACTAGCCTCTTGAGCTGATATTTCAGATCCGTTGATAAGGACGCTTGCAAACTTTTTTATTTGATCTCTAGGAGCGACATTACCTCTCTTTATGTCTTGGGTTAAAGCTTGAAGAAGCCTTGAAACTCCACCTTCAGCTTTTAATATATAGCCGACACAGTACTTTGCACAAGCGTAAGTATCGATCACAAACTGTATGTCCAAATTTGCACCCCATGCTTCTAGAAGTTTTCTGTTGTATGCATTAACAAAAATAGCACTTGTCTGCCTCTTCAAGAAAACAGTTGTTCGTTTGATGGAAGATCGGAGAGCCAAAACATAGTCGCCAAAAGTGGTATCTAGGATGTCTAAAAAATCGTCAAAAGGAATGTCTTCTTTGAAGGTTCTGCCATACATCTCCAATGTTTCCTTTATTTTCAAATATAACTCTGTGGCTGTTTTTGTTTTTTCTGAATCAAATTCCTTTGGCAAGGGTGCTAGAATTAATGTTTGATCCAGCGGAGGCTTAGGAAACCCAAATATGCATTTTTTACGTTTTGAACCTTTAGTGCACGTTTGAGAATGCTTGTGAATTTGGTATCCAATGTATTTTTCCATTTCACCATCTTCACTGCGCTCACAAGTAATAAACTGATCGATGAATTCGATGCAAAAATTCACAGAATCTTCGTCATCTGCCAACAACAATCATGATAAAATTCACGTAAACTATAACACAATTTTCACAAAATGAAAAATATCAAAGCTTATTCAAATGGGTACCTTCTATATAAACTGGAGCATCTTTGATCCAATAAAGACCATGCGAATGAGGTGATCCTCGCATCTGAAACTCTAGCCTGCTGAAGTAATCATCTAACTTATACGGAGCAAATATTCCACCTTCCGGCTTAAGAATTAAATTGAGAAGGTTTCGAATTCTGTGTTCAAAATGTCTCATACACGTAACTGGATCATTGCGAATGAGGTCCGATTTTTCTTCAAATAGTAACCGAGATACTTCTTCTTCAGTAATATCCTCATGTTTGAGAACTTTGTAAAGACTAACTAGAAGTTCTGTCCATTTTGTTTCAGCAGCAGAAAAAGTAATAAAAAGAGCTGGTTTTCCAAGTTGTCGTACCATGGCCAGAACCTTTTTTGTTTGTTCTTTCCAGTAGGATGGGGATGAGCGAAGGTGCTTGAACACAGCATAACCTTCATCACAATCTAAAATATTACGAATAAAGTCCATTTTCAAAGCACTTCCTGCGGTAAGTTGTTGCTCTCTACTTGTTTTCCTTAAACATATCTGTATAGCCTGGACAACTTTCTCATTGAATGATTTCTTGAAAGAGTACAAAAGTTTAGACGGGGTACATGCACGTCTGTCGTATCTTCTTAGCTCAGACTTTGCAATGTCTGTATAGCTTAATTTTATACCATCTTTAAACTTCCTTAATTTGCCGCAGTAGATGCTTGGAAAAGACAAAGCTTCGGCATTGGCATCACGATGTAGCGGAATTGGAGTTTTTCCTTCTCCTGGAGCTATGCGGACTCCCAACACCTCATTCGCAGTTTGCTTTTCAGAAAATATTAGACTTTCTTCAACACCAATGTTCTGAAACGCATCTTCACCAGTAAATTCTTCACTGAGATCCACTTCTTCTGCAAAACAATTTAAATGAGTTTGTTACTTATACATATCATTAGAAGAATTGAATTAATTTACGTGAACTAATTTTACATAAACATTTTGTCGAAGTTTAGACTAACTCGACGGTCCCTTTTAATTCACGTGAACTTTAAATTTTGTTTTTTTAAATGCCTACCCTCTGGATCGTTTCGCTCATCAGTGTCTTCAGTGTCGCATGTGTTCGTTGAACTTGGGTGGATACAAATAAAACTAAGGGTATCAGCTAAAACAAAAAAGGTTTTTAGATTACAGTTGTAAGTACACAGATAGCCTGGGTATGCATTATAAAGCGTTAAAATTGTTTAAAAAGTTGTTGATGGCAGTTCACCTTCTTGATACCTTGACCAATCCTCTGAAAGAATAACGTTTTCTGCCTGATACGCCTCACAACTCATAAGGTATTTGGCCGCCTGATACACTTTCAACGGTCGAATAGTCTCATACATGTAAGGTGATTTATATCTCATCCTTCGCATTAGCTGCACTTGTATTGTAGAAGTATTGTCAAATTTTCTCGGTAACACTTCCGCACACACATCTAGATCGTTTTCTACATTCACAACGTTTCCTCGGAGCACAGATTGTCGCTCAGATCCAAGAAGACGAATTTGCATGAATGGAATTCTCAGCGCCACTAATCTTTCCTCCAAAGTAGACAAATCCTACAATGAAAGTACATTTTAAAAATTTTTTCAAGGTGAATATTCAATAAATAGATGTATTTTATAATAATGAGTATATCCGAATTCCAAAATTTTTATTATGGTATCTTACCTTCAGTTCCGAAGGAACCTCAGGGAAGTCAAGTCCATTGGAAAGGCAGAGTTTTGGAACACGATGGTTGTATATGGCTGATTTGCATGTACTGCATAACTTATGAACTTCTTGATCCATCAGTAAAACAGTTTCAATAAAATTTGTTGAACAACCTCTATTAAAGAGGGCTTCTTTTGTCGTTCTGACTGTCGATGTTTCGTACCACAAACCACCACAGCAAGAACACACAGATGATGGGGCACATCGTATTCTGGCTTTAAAGGATTTAAGCAGATAATCATAATTGCTCTTCCGTTTCTGATTGAGCGTTCTGATGTTTTTCTGCTTCCTAATGATTTCACAGTTACGGCGCAAAGGGTCCTGTCTTGCTTGACGATGGGCTGCAGTATCGGCCTCTTGTTCACATTTTCGACGATTACAGTCCTGTCTCGCTTGACTATGGGCTGCAGTATTCGCTTCTTGCTCACTTTTTCGACGCTTAGGGTCCTGTCGCGCTTGACTATGGGCTGCAGTATTCGCTTCTTGCTCACTTTTTCGACGCTTAGGATCCTGTCTCGCTTGACTGTGGGCTGCAGTATTCACTTCTTGTTCAATTTTTCGACGCTCCGGTTTTTGTCGAGTTTGACGGTGGGCTGCAGTATTTGCTTCTTGCTCACTTTTTCGACGCTCCGGATCTTGCCGAGCTTCACGGTGCGCTGTAGTATTTGCTTCTTGTTCCTTTTTTTGACGCTCCGGGTCTTGCCGAGCTTCACGGTGCGCTGCAGTATTTGCTTCTTGTTCCTTTTTTCGACGCTCCGGGTCTTGCCGAGCTTCACGGTGCGCTGCAGTATTTGCTTCTTGTTCCTTTTTTCGACGCTCCGGGTCT
>JAQGBU010001190.1:0-14727 GCA_034698605.1 Isotoma decorata
ACACCCAATAGGCACAGGTGGAGATGGTTACAGTTAATTGTGTATCATGTTGCACCTGCTATACCTCTTCATTATTGTTTGTAATAAAAACTTTAACGTGTGTGCCTTCTTTAAGGACTTTCTCAAAGATTAACACACATAAATTGATTATGAATGATTAGTAATTTTGCAAGATTGAACTAATTACCCCAGGTCAAAAATCAAACAACGAGACAGACAAGAAATGGTTCATACTTTTGGCTATTTAGTTTGAGAGTCAAGGCTATACATAAAAAAGTACCTGAAGTTTTGCTCCCCTCGGTAAGATATAGGGTCACCAAGTCATCATAAATTAATAAATTGTATATTATTGTGCCTTTGCTTTTAACATTCCTGTCCAGTTTTAAAATACAAAGCATTCTTAACTATAATAGTTGATGTAACATAGTTTCGTATTAGACTGATTGTAGTGATTTTTAATGCAATAGTAATGGAGCTCATTCTATCCAGGGCTAATTTCGTAGACTTTAATGAACCTACTGATGCTGCTAGTAGTACTGCATGATTAATTTAAGTGATTAGTTGCTAGTACTCTACGAGGAAAGGGGACTTAACAAGAACAGAAAAAACAACAAGAAGGTTATGAATGTAAGTTACGTTCTGTTACGTAAGTTTTGTCACATTTTGTACACCAAAAAAATTAATATTTGAATAAAAAAAGGTAAAATTGATGAATAATTGATGGTTAGACTGCAAATTTGAGTTAAATTCACTAATGATGATGACATTATGTTTTGTATTATGACTATATGACAGTATAAAATATTATTTTATGTAACATGCAATTGTTCTCTTAATTGGTCAGACCAGACCTGTTCACGTGTACTCTGTCATTTCTCGACGGACATGTGAGCAAGCAGTAGATGTGCAATCTTTTTTTGTCACGTTTTGTTCGAAATAATTCATCTCAAAATCAAAAGGAAATTACTGCCAGAATACAAGTAATGCCTGGAAGTACTTTGGTTTCAATTTGACATTGTAGTTAACTCTGAAGGTCATGCATTTTCGTGAATTATGCTGCAATCACGTTTTGTGCAATCTTCCCCTTTCGGATGAAGTTTAGAAAAAGATAAATATATCGTCGTATGGCAAATAATAGGTATCAAAACTTGAAATCACCTTTAAATTCGAAAAAAAACATTCTGTTAATCAAATGTTTCATAAAAACCTGATCCGTAAGGGTTTTAATAAGTACAAAGACATAGTATCCTTCTTAAATAATTGTTTTAAATGCGATTTAACTCAACTATTGATTGTTGATAATCTTAAAACGCATTGGGATCTAAGCTTATCAATTGCTTGTAATTCAATTTAATCCTAAATTATTTCATAATGTGTATGAAAAGCCCATGGAATTTCAATCTACCTGGAGTTAAAACAACAGGATTTTTATTTTAGGGGGATGCGACAGACTACTCGAGATCCTTACTGTTTATTTCGCAATCTGCCTATTAATATTATTTAACATCAGATTTGCCAACATCTTTAGATTGGATTGGCAAAAAGAAAGCATTGGTTTGTCTGATTTTAATTTTATTACTGGGCTAATTAAGCTAGTCACTTTGGCTCCACGTGATGTTCCTTTACATATTAATATTATGGTACTTAACTGCAGACTTTATTAGAGTAATACTGTAAACACACGCAATGGGCCTAACCTCATCACAACTAATAATAATTATACTTCAAACTTCAGCCAATAATAATAATAATAATATCGTCACTCTGCATTATTATTTTTAGAGAGTGGTTTCTGGCGAAGGGTGTGGGCTACCTCAAACAGCGAAAGTCATCTCCCTAAAATGTTTATTATCATCACTCTCTCTATATTATTCCTTTAATCTCAAATGCAATTTCCATTCAATCTCTTTTAAATACAATTCTTCGTTTTTTTAAAAATTTTAATTGTCATTTTGTCAAAGTTTAATCTATTTTAAAATTGTATAATCATAAGAAATTTTCTCTATTTAGGCTTTTAAAAACAGATTAAATATTTTTCTCCTATAAATACTGTTAATATTGTATAGCTCAAAGAACAAAGATATAACGGATATTGATAATAATAAAAAGCATTTTAATCCATAAACTCCTCCTACGAAATGAACTCTGTCCACTTTGCATTATAACTTAAAAGTAGAAGACAAGGCTTAAACGTAAAATTATCTCATTCACTCGTCACACTACTATATTTAATATGTACTTTTATGGTATACTGTAAGATATGTAGGCTTACCAGACCAAATTAATTGTTCATTAACCTAAACCGGAATCATTCAATGCTGGCTGACATATTCCAAATCTCCATTTAAAAATCATGGGAAGAAGGGCAAGCAAGTGTAACTTTATTATGAGAGACGAGTTAAATCTTGTCTTTCTTGAGTTTAAAAATTCGTCATTAAAAAATAAAATAATGTCAATTAATAAAATTATATCACGTGTCACGGAGCTACCAAAAAAAATATCCATCTAGAACAATTTGGCTTTTAAACAGATAAATTAAATGTGTATTGATTAACTAATACTGGATTTCTGTTATAAATGAATCGAGTGGTTTAATAACGGTTGTTAAAATTCTATTTTTGCCTTTTAATACTATTTAATAGCAACATTGCATACTTTTAAAACAGGTTTACTATTCTCTTTAATAAGAAGACAGGGTAATAGTAACCCGGGGTTTTTGTTAGTTAGTAGTATGCTACTCTTAAACCTGCGGATAGTTTTTGTGAGGAGCTCGTAAAGTCTGGATTTTGGCATATTCTGCCCTTCTGCCCAATACTCCTTACAAGATGAAATTTCAAATTTTTAACATCGATTACACAAAAATGTTCTTGAGAGAATTAAATTGAAATTTACATTTACATCTAGTCCAATGTTGATTCACGTATCTCAAAATTAAATTAAAACTCTAAGAACCCTTGACTAATTAACCATGAGTAGAAAACTTTAAGATGATTATTACATTGCATTGGTGTGTTTATTGTACAAGGTTGGTTTAGAATGGTTTTATTTCTAAGGATGTCATCAATCGCTACCAATAGAATTAACATGCACTTATCTCATCAAGTTTCAGCGTATGATTGAAAATATAATTCTTTATCTGCTCAATTAACAGTTTTAAAAAATACCTACCTTTTCAATTGAAGGTGGTCGAACTTCACAAATCCTAAAGGCTGGAAAGTCCATAGATTTACCGCTGGAAGTGTTCATCACAAGATTTCCATTTCCTTGAGAATGTCGATGTGCCAGATTGAGAGGGGTGTAACCATGATGATAATGGGCGTGGTGGAAAGTATTACTACTCGAGCCAGAATTAGTTCCTGGTCCACCAGGCAACAGCCTCACATCAGGTCTACCAAAATGGCTATAAGGATTTCGGAATAAACTCCCACGACTTCTACTTCGATCTTCAACAAGAGCCAATGATTCATCCAATGCTAATGTGTGCAACTGACGGCTTAACTCTTCTTCGAATTTTGGAATCGGCACGCTTTAAGCAAATTTTAAATCATTTAGATTTTTAGTTTAAATTTAAAAGGTAAAATTGAGTGGGTGTGGTTAAGAGGGACTTACTTGGCAGAAATGTACTCATCAACATAAGCATCAAAGACATAACGAGCTCCCCGATGAATAACCCAAATGAAAGCAAGATTTCGAATAGCTTCTTTGTACACTTGAGCGTTCTTTCCGGATTCGGTCAAATTCTTCAAAACGGAAGCTGTACGGTAACTCATCCGTAAAAACTGACTTCGGTGAATCGGGTAGCAGTCTGGCATTCTGAAGTTAGCAAAATTCAAATCATAAAGTTAAAGGCTTTTAATGCAATTTTATTTCTACTTCTTGAGCAATCATTAGCCAAGCAAGCGTATTCCAAACTTTCAATAATCCTTTTCAGGTAATTCGTGCCACTCAAATATGTTTGTTTTTCATCAAAAATGTTTTTTTTAAATATTTGCTATCATTTTGTAACAAAATTCTTAACAAAAATCTTTGTTTAAATTTAAACACAATAACCTAACCTGTTTAACAAATAAAGCGGGTTAGCATGCAACGCGTGGTGTATGTTTGTGGCCATTGACCCATTAACCTTTTTAGGCCATGTGGATATTTTGGATGTGACATTGCTAGTTGACAGTGTCAACAAGTATCTTCGTTATATTCCCCTACCCTACTCCCTTCCTTAAATACAAATTTAAACATAAGTTTAAGCAACGGTAAAATAAGCATTCATTTTAAATATTTAAAGCTCTGCAGCCTCAGCTTGAAGCGTAAATTTACAAAGATGAGCAATATTTTATTTCAAGTCATTATTGTAAATGTTTTTCTCTTATACTTATGCTAAAAAAACTCTCATTTAATTTAAATATCTGCATGCTTAAACTTGTTGAAATGTATTTAGAATATAAAAACTAATATTTACTTAAGGATAGCACATACAAAAGACTTTACTTAAAAGTAATGACATTTACAAACTCAACTAAGCTAATGTATTTCAACTTAAGAATAATCTTCCAAGGTTGACTTATTTTTGTATATTTTTTAATGTAATGGCACAGCTATTGCACACGTTTTGCGTGTGTGCAAATATTTTGATGCATTCTGATTGTTCAGCATAACAAAACGGAATGTCCAAAGATTTTTAAACCGAGGACTAATTTTTGGTGCATGTAATGTACCATTTTATAAAGATAGGTTGGGAAATTAGAATTGAAAAATATTAACTACCTAACTTTATTAATACGAAAAGTAATCTACCTAACATTCACCTTACTTGCATTCATTATTCATCTATTCCCTATAAAAAAGTAATCTAACTCGTTTTAGTTTTAACTCAATGCATTATGCACACACTAGTTTTATTTCGAAACATCAAGAAATTCAAGTTTTTTTCTTCAAAATCTCAGATTCTTAGAAAACGCTACATTTGTTAACAATCCTGACTAACATTAGTTCCTTGATTGTTTGCGATTGGCTTTTTCTTATGAAAATGAAAGGTTTAAGACAGAGGGTTTGCAAAGTCGCCAATCAAAGTCTCAGAACATGAGAAGCACACCTAACAATTACTTTGGGTCCTGACTAATCACAAGCTTTTTTATGATTTCAAAGAAATCAGGAGCAAAAGTTGGATTAATAATACCTTCCAATCAGTATGTAAATATTTTACTATTCCTAATACTCTAACTTAAATTATTTAAAAAATCTATTCTTTTGATCTCAAAGTAAAGCAACAAGCGTAATCATGGTTTTCCCTTGCTGCTGCGGTAAAAATTATAATTAATGGGAAGATGCAACTCATCTAAATACAAACTAAATTTTGTTAAGTGTATTCATCCAGTCTTTTTAAGGAGCAGTATCACTATTGTTCAGGAATTAAAAAATAGACAAGAGCGAAAATAAAGCTGACTGTGTCCTTGAAAATTGTACATTAGTTATAAAACTTTCCTTTTGGACATCATTTTAAATTACACTGAAACAAATTCTAAAAGCCTTATTTAAAACACCTGAAACATATTTATTAACGAATATGAGTTGAATGGTCCAAGGTGAAGTTCAATGGAAAAAAATAGTTTTTGATGTAAAAGACTAGAGCTTTGCATGTTTTTTATTCGATTTCCATAGAGGATGACGATGATGACGGGTCACAGGATGTAACATTTTTATTATATTTTAAAATATTAAAAATTTGGATTTATTTTGTGAATGAAAAAATAACAAAAGCAACTGGATAGCTGAATGAACTAGAATGAAAGAGAGGATGTTACAGTAAAAAAAACGAGGAATAACATTTTTCTATTATATTATAGCTCATTTAACATTTCCATACTCACTAACTCACTAGTAAAACACAATACACAAAACTTATGTAAAACCACCGGAATGTTCGGCATAATCAATTGTGCCTACACGCTCTACTTTGATACTTTGAAATGCATGCAATTCATCAATACATGATTAACTAAATTTTAAAGGAAATTCGCAATTATAAACAAGTTTTTTAAAATCAGGATTAATGTTTGGTAATTTAAAAATGTACCGGAAGCCTCTGTTATTAAATCAATTATTTCGGTTCAAAGATTACCCGAAAGGTACTTACAATAGAACGACACATTTATAATAAAGCATTTATAAAAGTTAACTCGGAAGCTTAAATATAATCTAAAAACCTAGAAAGCATTAAAAAAACATTCAAAAAATTACCTGCAACACTCAAGTTTATCCCCAATGATAATAGTTTTCCATCCAGCCTCCTTCGCGACCCTTGACACAGAGCAGACATACTGTTCCCCAACACCAACGCTCCCATTCTCAGAATCAGCGTCAGGGTTTCCAACAATCACCCACTTTGTTGTTGACACGGGACTTAGGAAATTACTTGCTACGCTGCAATTTAAACAAAATAATAAATAAAATTAGTCATCCATTTCATTACAGGGACAAGTTGAACTTACATTGTGACACGTGACCTATGACATATTATATTAATAACCTTCAGTATTGATTATAACTTGATAAAAGCCACCTACTACTAAAAGTGCATTGTAAAAAATTAAGCTATTATCTTGTGTGGGCATAATGACAGGGTTTTTTTGTGACAAAACCAAGTATCCTATTGCATGACTAAAAATCAATCATGAGATGAGATTATCCCTTCCACCACTACATTGTTCTTTTTTCTTTTTGCGTGTTTCTGCAAATCAGAATTTGTATAATCTGTGCATTCTCATCTCATGCCAGTTGATAAATGGTCCCTTGGCAGCATAATTATTATCTTGAGTCAATCTATAGACATGCACATGCATCCTAGTTAATATCTCACTTTATATTTTCATTGCATAAACATCTTGTTTTTCTGAACTGATTTTTAACGCTAAACAATCATTTTTAAGTTTACCAATGTTTTTTACCCAACAATTAAATCATTTTGGAAAATTTTATTTTCTTACTCAATAAAAAATAAGAAAAAGATTCAGGTGTTTCACCTGCCCCTGTGAATCTGGATCTTTTTTACAAATAATAAACACTAGTCAAACAATAGCCATCGGATGGTTTTAAAATTTAAATCGAATGATAAAATATTGAAAATTTATGATGTATCTCAAAATCTCAATAAAAGAAGAACATAGCAATTGGTAGTTTGAGAAAATTTTGATTCTCAAAGCTGAAAATTGGATTAAACCCGAAAAACCCGAAAAAATCCCAACAACAAGAGTAAGAACCCCGACCCAAAAACCCGAGGTAGCATACATTGCTCAATGTTCTGAAGTATCAATGAAATAATTCCTAGTGAACAGTTTCACGTTTTCCTTACATCAATAACAAAGAACAAGGAATAAATATATTCTGCAAAATTAATCAATGAAGATGGATTGGAGTAGAACGCTTGGTGAACTTGACATACATGAAACAAAAATACAAGAAGAAGAGATGCCTACGTAGTACAAAAACGCATCCATCCTCATCCTACTTAATCATACTTCAATAATAATAAATATCTTACCATTCATAAATGCTGTTATCTTTTTAACTAAATAAGTAAGTTTATACAAAACTAACTAATACTTATTTCCACAAGTTAAATACAAATTAAACAAAAAGCAGCAATAAAAATGTATCTATTATTTATGAACACTTAATGCAACCATGTGCATCCTCCCATTAGTAGTAGTAGATAGTTAATTATGAAGAATCTAATGAGGAAATTAAGTGCCAATATGGGTGCAGTAACAATTAAAAGTACACTACAGTGTACCCATCCACGCATCTTTAATTCTCCTTTATTTAACATGCAATTTAACATTATATAACTATGAAAATAAAATAATTGTTACAATTTAATAGGACTTTCACATAAATTGAAATCATGGTTATCGACAACTTTAGTGACCTCTGACCCACTGCTTTACCTTCGTATTAGCATGTTTTACGGTTAATTAATCGCACAAATATATTATTTTCCGTTATAAATTTCCATTTCATTTTTTATTTTTTATTTAATGCTACAGAAGTTTTGTCATTTGTATTTTAGTTTTCTAAATTTTTGGAAAAATACCCTCTTGTACGTCTCAATATGAAACTAACTAAAGAACGTAATTAGATTATGATAATATCAGGTCAATATTCAAACAAAAACTTACGAGATTGTGAAGTAACAAATTTTGGAAATGTATCAAGCTAAACTCTAACCAAAAGTACTAAAAAATCTCACAGGGCTTTACAACCCTTATATAAAATCCATATCTAACTAAATAATCCAAGCACTCTCATCCCATTTAAACATCTAAAACAGCCGAGATAAGAATACCAATTACCAATATTTTTTACAAGATTACCAAACGCGGAAAACACGACCAAGTGCTTCTTGTAAAGACAAATTAACCTTTGATAAAAAATCTAATGTGCAAAAAACAAACAAATATAATGAATGGACATGATTCGCAATTAAAAGAATTGCTGATTGCTGTGTGACAAATTGCAAATTAATTAAAAACCTCAGCTTCAAATCATAAACTTCACTCATACACATACTAGTACTCGTTTCTTGAGTTAAAAATAGCCCTTACATTTAAGCATCCATTTATATCATCACAAACATATATAATTCAGCGTATAAGGAAGCTTTTATAGTCTTAACAAGAGTTTACACAATATTGCCAGGTGCCACTAGATTTTTACAAAAACCATCTATAAAAATATAATTACATAATGGAATTATACACAGGTGAGTCATGATATTCATGTCCCATATATTAAACACAACACATCCGATGAGTCTCTTTTTCTCTCAAGTGCTCTTTCATTTTTTTTTTACCAAATACTTATTAACAATTGAGAATAACATGCTCGTATTTCGTAGCAATAAATTTGACTTTTTTAAAATTTAAATGCTGGTATAAAATTCAAGTATTTTTGGTTTAGTGCCTGGCACGTTCCTCGCTTTGCAAATTGTTTGGTAAAATAAAAAATGCTGGCTTGGCTTAAAGTAGCCAGGCCGAAGGTCAACTTTATATAAATATCTACCTTTCATTACCATCACGTAAAATTGTACAATTTGCTAGATTTCTCTTAGGCTCTTCATCATAAGTTATTTTACATGAGAATTTTACATATTAGTTTACATCAGTATTCTTTAGGCACAGTTTATTTAAAACTGCTTTATTTAATATTCCTCTGGGTACCTGCCCAGGTGGGATTACCAGATGGATTTTTAAAACCTCCTACAATACAAATTCTCAAGGAAGTTTACTCATTCCCTTTTGTCTTATGAAATTAAGTATAGTTTTTAATGGAATGCAACAAACAAGATAACTATTTCCCTGAGAATATTATTTATGAACATGTTATTTGATAATTTACTTTTAAGCTCTTAATTTGCTAAGAATTATATACAAGTTTTAAATAGGGCATCTTTTCTGTCTTTATTAAGAAAAGTAGAGTCTACGTTATAGCCATCTGTATTATAAGTGTGTAATACTTAAATTTTTTCGACAATTTTTATTTTCACAAAATACTCAGTAAAAGTACTATTGCCACGTTACCCGGGGAAGACCCTGCCAGGGAAATCATTCTTCAAATCCGAAAAAATCGGACCTCCTACAATTCATCAAATTCGAATAAAGAATCTCTTAGAAAATAAATTACCTACTTATATTAGAGCCTACGCTAGAAAATTACATACTACAAATCAGTTTAATTTCGAGTGATTCACTACAATACAAAAGTACAAAAAATAGAAATAATTAATTAAGTTAGAAATGGTTTAACATCCACCCACGCATTTAGAGGTTTTCCAGGAACACTATTAAAGCCCATAGTTTCACTCAAAATACCTCCATAATATTATTACTACTATTGCTTAATTGTATTTAATTAAAAAAAGCTTAACAAATCGAGTTAGCGAGAGAGTGTTAAATTTTACTTTGTCACACTTCACACCGTCACAACCCATTTCCCGTTATTCATTAACAATACAATGGCATTGGAAACTATATTATTCGCTTGTACAAAAAATGGGCCTAAACCCCCAATTTTCTACTGGAGAGGGGCAGTGGCAGTGGCAGTTTGGAAATTAACACATTCTTCACACAAACTCTGTCTCGATTGATTAAGGAAATAATATTTGTTCTTACTCATAATGATATTGCATTCTATTCTCATGCATTATTCTCAAGGAAGCAAAATCCTTGAGATTTACCAAGCCAATTCCCTTACAACAATGTATGTAACACTCACCCAAGACAAATTTCATTCAATTAGAATAAAGTCGAGGATTAATTAAGAAATGCAATTAAGAATGCACTTAAAAACACACTAGTTAACACTTACAATAAAAAACATGTAAATTAGCAGATCATTTTTATTTAACAGTATTCTCCATTATATCATTTTAATTATTCTTCCTTTTCTTTTGTACTTTACGGATGCGGTAAATTCGCTAAATTTTTTACCCTTAAACAAATTAATGACAATTTTGCTCATATTTGGATAAAACTAATGTACCTATTTCTGAAGCTTTATAGTGTACTTATATACAATATCTAATATCACCTTGAAATATTACCTTCCCCGTGCTTTTATTCCTCAGCTCTTTTAGCTAACAACTTCCAGCATAACTTTACATCTTTAGGCTACCAATTCCAAGCTAACTAAAAAAAAACAACCCTAACTCCAATGTAAAACTACCACAAATTCTTTCAAATCCAATAAAAAGATAGAAAAATAATAAGAAAAGCTTACAAAATCCACAAGCCATAAGATATACTTCAAATCTGCCTACAAGTACCTAAAATAATCTTATTCCAACAATAAGATTTACACTCACGATTATTGAAGTAATGAGCTTTAAGCAAAAAAATATCTCAATGACGTTTCCGACATCTCCAGTCCATTTATTATCAATATTTCTATCCTTAAATAAGATAATATCCCCCCTCAGGCTCTTCAGCAATGTTTAAAAAAACTAATAGTAACTTATCATAATAAATGTATATATTTTTTTTCACAAAAACATCAATACTTGAAGTTAATTGACATTTAAACTTACAAAATTTAAAGACAGGTGTAGTAAATCTTCTAATAAGTCTTGTCATGTCTTTTTTTCTTACACTTTTTGCCCAGACTAGTAAAAGATTAATATTTGTGAGAAATGCAAAGAATAAGGGAAGGATAGTTAGGACAACGATGATGATGATAAAACCACAGAGATTTGTTCTTCCGCAAACCTTAACCGTCCCCGTCGTCATATCATTATGTCCTCATTATCAGTCATATTATGTGAATTTTATGTGCGAATCAAGTGCAACTTGTCAATACTTTTAGCTGAGGAGTTTTTATATCATTTTGCGTAATCCTTTTCAAGTCACCTTGCACAATTCTTTAATCATTGTTGAGGCTGAATAAACAGACGGAAATATTTTTTCCCTTGGAAAGCATATTTTTCGTATATATTTTCAGCCTAATTTAATACTAATACTTAAACAAATTTATTTTTTGCTGTTTTGAATCGTTAAGTGTTCACATAAAATGATTATAGGTATGCGTAATGGATTGATTTATGATTTACCTCATGATTTTAGAGAAACAAAGGAAATTATGCTTATAGTGATTTAACAAGGTTTTGTTCCAGCGTTATTACCTTTTTTTAAACTGGAAAGGTTATTAATACTAGGCCATGAATGCTTAATTAATTAAAGTTATAAAATAGTTTTTTAAAGATAATTCTTGGAAAGCGAATCAAAATGGTGATATACATTTATAAAGTAATTAAATTATAATTATCTGCAGTAATGTCTAAATTATAAATTGTCTGCAGATTTAACTTTCGGATGTACAAATAAAATTCTAAGATTCTAAGCATTAAAAGTGAGTTAACAGTTTTTTTCTCACGTTTCAGGGGTATGGAACCAAAAACCAAATAAATATTTATTAGAACGGTATTGTATTGTGTAACATGTAAAACGTAATTACGCAATTTCAAAATGACATAAATATTTAGCTTAAATGACTCGTAATTTTAATGTTAATCCACACATAATAAGTATTTTTCCATTGTAACTCGAAATCAAAATATTTTTCTATTTACCATCCACTAAAATAATTATTACCTGTTTTCAAATGACTAATTGTTTAAATATTTTTAACATGTTCATTTCCAATGACTAGTCTGGACTGATGGAAGTGCGTGCATGATTTTGCTACTTCTGAGACAAATGAACAAAACAACCTAGAACAACACCCGTCATCTCTACCTTTCATATTTATCTGCAATTTGTTAAAAAATCTTAATGCTTAATTTAAAACACACATTTCCTGTTCCAAAATCCCTACCAACATCCAACTAAATAAAACCATAAACCAGAAAACCCCTTATTGTTTCATAAATTGACAAATACTTTTCTATTACTTATATTATTACAATGACGGAAACAACTGTGCAGAATATTTTGTAATTTGAGCTAACAGGGAAATAAGGTCTAGTTAAACTTTACGTCAACAAGATTTAATGATTATTTGTTTAGACTTGTGAATGAGGTTGACAAGGAGGTCAAAAAGGGACTTTACACACACACACACACACTTACACACATATTAACCAACAACCACTTCCCAACTCTGCATTTTTTTTTTAAATAATTGATATTGAATTGGTGACGGTGACACAAACAACCAAGTCAAAAGATTAAAATTTTTGGTATCCCTTCAAACTAAAAAATCACTTGATTTGAATGGAAAAAAGGAGGAGATGATTCTGAAAGAGAATTAAGGTATTCACATCCGTAATTTGAAGTTTGTGACCTTCACAACATTTTACTTTGTCATCATCTTTATAACTCTCAAAGTAGAGTCAAATTCTTGATAAAGATTACAATCAAACTTTGCATGTCATCTCCCTTCTAGACATACATATCACAATCACTTGCATAAAAACTACTAATTACTAAATATACATAGTACCATAGTATACAGGAAGTCTACTTTTCACACTTGTGAATTTATTCATTTTGTCAAGTACAAATTCATTACAGACTAAAATTTTAACCTAAGAAATGCATCCGGATTTATTACTATATTATTCCTTAAACTGTTCCTTGTTACTTACAATACAACACAACTTGGCTACAAAATGCACTGACAAGCCCAAATTTCACTTAAGAGTATTAATTGACAAACAAAAAACAATTAAATCTTTAGAGAATTCCTAAGAAATGCCAAATAAAAATAATAAATCACTCTGTACTCTCGTCATAGTCATGACTAACTCCATAAGGAATTCCCAAAGGCGTTTTCCATTCATTTAACTCAAAGACTCATTTCAATCTCTGTTTTTTACGAATCTGTATCTGAGTCAACATACAAAATACATGTGTTTTCTTCCTTTGACAGACGTTTCATTCCCTATTTAATTTACTAATTAGTGTTTGTCTTGTCAACTTTTAGAAAACAATAGGATCAAAAAAATAATAAGTAGCTCTGGTACTTCCTTCCTACTTGATTTTAAAAATCCTAACCCATCCAACACATCTCCTTTTTAAACCTACCATATAACTATTAATTACTACAAAGTCTTCCATTCCTAACTCAGTCAATCTCATTCATTCATTCCAATTGCAAAAACATCCTAAAAAACAACAATTTTTAACAGAAAAATAACCAATTTTTCATTGTTTTTCGTCCCATATAACCCTGTAAATAAGAAATATGTCCATGTAGAATGATTATGAATGGTTGACAGTGACCTAAAAAAGAAGCAGATACCACCACCACCATCACCAGTTATTAATTATTAAAAGTAACAACTTATTATAATCAAGTCATTAAAAACATTGACGATGCGTGCAAACAATAACGCACATCCTAACAAAATCTTTTCTCAGAAAAATTAAAAAAAACACATTCTATAATCAAGAATGCTAAACACTAAGATGATCTTGAGATTCACCAGATATTCAAGTTTACTCTTTTTTACCTCAACACTAAATAGCATACCATTTAAAAACACTTTACCAACTAAATGCTCACATTATTATTTAGCAATTCCCTAAATTACCTAATAACTAATAACTAATAATCCTTACCATCATTCCTTCAGTCCTAATAGCTAATAATAAGATAAAAGGAATCCCCTCGGGATAATTTAATGTTCAAAGACCTCTCTCCTTTAAAGGTTAACTAATTTAACATAAAATCAAATAAAATTATTTTTTAGGGATTGGTTACAATAATAATAATAATAAAAGTAGTTTTATTTATTTTTATTTTCAAGGAACATTCTGGCCTTTGGATGGAAGTAGCCTCTATACACTCTATTAGGTGTTTGTAAAGGAGACAAGAGACCAGTGTGGGTATTCTTGACATACAAAATAATACTTTAAATAAGTAAAGTAGAAGGGACTTGACCTTAAGTAACCCAGGATAAGAGTAACTAATTTGTATATATAGCGGCAGTAGTGTTTTTTTTAATGAATTGACCTCACCCAATCTAGAATGTAAGTGATCTGACAGGTTCCTCTCTCTCTCTCTCTCTCATTTAAATAAATAAAATTACATGGACAAATTACTTTAATTTTAAAAGTTAATAAAGATCCCTTAGACACTATAATATTCTTATTATCCTCAGTACTAATTAGTCTCCTTTTTCCTTGATATTTTTAAATAGATCTTTGAATGTGATTGACTTGTGAGACGAATTTGTTT
>JAQGBU010001191.1:0-14711 GCA_034698605.1 Isotoma decorata
ACAAGCATGTATTATATTTTACAATTTTACATAAGCCTAATGCCATAAATTTCGTAATGTTTTACATGCCTTAGTTATTTTAAGCCGACATCGTATATAATTAATTGATTACATTTTTCAAGCAAATACTAAAAAGTAAAAAGAACTACAAAATCACATCCCAGTTTTATCCCATTTATTTACCTCCAATGAAGTCACCAACCATAAACAATTCCCTGCATACAACACTAAAGTTCCACTCTGAATTTGCAGTCTTCAACATGACAGCTCGGTGGTTGACTGTATAGTACTATGTCACATGCCGACATGCCCCAAATTCCCACATGTTATTATTATTTAATAAATATTTGGTAATAATGCAAGGATAAAATAATTATTTCATTATTCCCTTTTGTGGTTATGCATTAAATGCTGTCATTTCCGTAACAAATCAAGGAACAAAAGATCGGAAGACATTAGAGCCTAAGCTACTTTATACTTCAGAACCAAAATCAATTGTCTTTTTTAGAATATAATATTATTGCTGCGAATGCATACACACTTCATCGTTCATCCAATAATATGGAAGTAACACTTCCCACTGTAATTATGTAAATACGTGATTACTGAAAAGGGAATTAAATAAGAAGAATATACCTACTTAGTTGCATTTGCTCAATCAAATGCTAATTCGTAATGACAGATCTCAAGCCAATTCTCATATTTTATGGGAACTCCTGCAGGCAAGCGAGAGTTTTCTGGCTGGCTAAAAACTACTATTAAACTTACCCCATGCTGATATTAATTAAACTTACAATCACACTTGGTTAAATTGATTTTTTATACCATACATTAGTTGAGTTACTTCTCGTTTCAATCTCATACTTTACGATTAGAAAATCTCTCCAAAATATATTTAGTGGTGCACACCAAATTAACTATTGAACACGAACTGCCCTTTCGTTGTAGACCAAATTATTGAAAATTTGTGCATTTAAGATTTTTTCTTAACTTGTAAATCATAATTTTTCCACGCTGACTTATGCTTCATTTTTATTATGTACTAAATGCACCTACACAACCTAATGTCTGTGGTTAAACTTCTACATGACCATTTATAATACCGTGGGAAATCAAATCAGGTAGCAGACGGAAATTAATGTTGACTAGTTGTTTTACCTTAAATAAGTATTAGATTGATACGGAATAAACTACTATACTTATGATCCCAAATTATAGGGTGTGTAATACTTTTGATCTTTTTGGTATGAATGTAATAAAAGGTAAATCAAAATATAATATAATAATATGTGTATCAATACCTATACACTTGTAGGTGAGATTAGTAACGAAGTATACAATCATTCAGCCACCATCAAGTCAAAGCAAGCGATCTGATTTAATCTTAGACTCAAGCATATCTTAAAGAGATCTGTTTTTGTGCTTAATAAAACTGAAAACAATCCCATGCATAGTGCAGATATGAATTGGTGATGTGATGAATTGGTTGGTAAATTGAATGGCATCTGTAAATTTATTTCATGTGCACCACCTTTGTGAACTGTTGCGTTTAGCATCGCCTTGTTCCGTAGAATTAGACTGCAATAAAAAAGCACTAAATAAATTATATGCTGCAAAAACTGCTACTACTACTACATACTACGGACTGACTGCTTTGAATTTCAGTAGAGTGTACAGATAGCTCATGCCATACAAAATAGTTTAAAAACGAAAAATAACAATAATATTATCATTATACGGTATTAAAGGTAAGGCACAACCTGTCTTATAAATCCTTTTTGTTCAGGGGGAGAGAAGTAAAAGATATTCATTTAAAACATAATTTTACCAATCTTTACTTTTTTTACCTACTCTACATTTATAGGTGATAGCAAGTCTTAAATGCTTTTATTGTATGGAATTCCACTTGCATACAGATTTACCCATATAGTAATGATTTTTAAGCGAAAACTATTATTATTGCGCTAATACTACTACTACTAATATAACTACTCAATTGCTTTCTTATTATTTTACTTTATACGCTTATACAATAGGTGGTCTACTGTAAAATAATCGGTAGACTTGAGTAAACCTCAAAAAATAAGCAAAAAATTTAGCAACTGACTTTGTTGGCTTTAACTTAAAGCTCAACCAAGCGGAGATATTCGCACGTTCGACAATCAAATCAACACTACCAACACTACAATATAATATTATTACTATACATACTAAATACAAACTCCTTACATTCAGTCTTATCGAAATAGGTAAGCTATCGCTTAGTAAATGAATTAAAGGTTCTATTCTATTCAATCCTTTTATCTAATAAGTATACAATGCAGACAGCAGGTAGCATCAAGAAAAAGCTTTAGCATGGATACCTACTTTTGTTGATTGTCTGATATTGACTATTATTGTTACTCATTCAGCTTGGACTTTGAGTGCGATTACTACAACTAATACAAGTTAACAAAACCACAGTGGTAGAAAACCCTAAGAGATCAAAAAAGAATGACGGATTTTCATTTGCATTACTATTAACTTATTTAGTGTCAGTGTCTTTTTAAGTTGCAGAGTTGTGTTATGTGGTAGATGTGACTATTCCCTACTGACTTGGCATAATACTACGTTGAAATTTCTATCATCAAAAAATACTACTTCACCCTTCCTGTGCAGTTCAAAGGATAGACAGTTTTGAGATTTTTAACCAAGCCAAGAAGAGATTTAACTCTATACGACAGGAGACAAAATCTTTCAAGGCATCCTCTAAATTGGTGATAGTAGTGGTGGTAATACACTCAAGTCAGTTATGGTGGTTAGTAATAATATATTACCTTAGGATACTTTGTGAAATGGTAGTTCATCCCTAGACTGTCAACCAAGCGGATTGCCAATTGTCCCCTGTCTTCTTGAAAGTTTATACACATTTATTTCACATTTGTGTTAAATGTGAGTGTACCTTTAGGCTTGTTTCTTGTGGATATTAGATTTAGGTTTTTTAGTTTTGTACAATCTAAATTCAAGAATTTGGACAGAAACCTTAGGTTTTAAAATTATAAGTTCACCTGGTAAGCTCTAAATTATTTTTGAACGTTTTAAAAAATAATTATAATATTGTATGTACTTATTGTGATATATAATAAAATATCTAGAAGCCTTTGCATTACAATTACACTCATAAGCCGTATAATCTACTTTAAATTTTTCATAATCAACCATAATTAACTTTTGATTACCCTTGATTCATTACCCACTGCTACTATTAATTTACTGAAACAATAGGAAGTTTTCACTTTGAATTAGTAATCAAATCAACATATAAAAATCTCAATGTACTTGAAATAAGGTAATCTTTGCATGATAAATTATTAAAACTGTCCACAAGAATTTACCATAGGGATCCCCTCTGCTATAAAATTGAAAACTTGTTTTTCATACAATACAAAAAAATGCATAATACACGCATCATAAATGGTTCAACTCAGATTACATCCGTAATTTAGGCTAATTTTAAAACAATTCCTGTACCTAATGACTTCTAATTTGATTCGGAACTTATCTTTTAGGAAAAGGTAGTAGTAAATTTTTGTTCTAGCTTGTAAACATTTATCCACTTTCGTATTATTGGCATTGGCATTAGTAATTGGTTGTAGTTGTACTACTAGTAAGTAGGTACTTGTAGAAACTTTCTTTACAAGAGTATTTTAACTTTTTAACGGTTCTTTTTTATTTTTCAATAGGACATACATTGAAGATCTCATTCTCCCCATTGTTTTGATATGGTGGGTGGATGTGGAATAACATTAAAGCAATAATAATCATGAAATGGTGAATAGCAAGTTGCAACTTTATATATGTATTTTATTATAAAGAAAAATTGCAATGCTCATCTTCTCTCGTCCGTGCAACATCAGATTAGCAGATTCACCAACAACTTCATATATAGAATACTAATCGTGAGTGAATATATTATTAAGTAGGAAACACTAGAAACTAACTACTAAAGTATTTACTAAGCCACTACTTACGATTTCAAGAAGAAAATATATCTAGAACTATGTTACAGTCTTACCCAAGTGCTTCCTTATGTCCTTCAAATGTGAACTTCTGCTGGTAATTCGGATGGAATTTAAAACTGTGCATCTCACTCTCTGAAACAACTGAATAATAACTAACACATGGGAGATGTAGAAAACGGACATTTGAAATAATAGTAATAATAATAACTAAAATCATCATCATCATTCATGAACGAGTCAAAAATCCAAAATAATACAGACATACGGAAGGTATCATCATCGTAATTGCATTTCACTATGTGCGTCACGTAGTAATCAAAAGATTTTAAGACTTTAAAACCAGCCGAGTGTGAAAAAAGGCCCGTTGGATTTTTCTGTTTTTGCCAAATTGAGGTTTATTTGCCTTCTTTGTGAATTAACAAAAATAATACTTTTGGCATGTTTCAAAATTTTATTTTAATTTTGGAAGATTTGGATCTTCATACGAATCAAATATGTATGCTACTATATGTAAACTGGAGTGACTTTTAACATTTTTATTTTAAAAGATCCTATATCGACCCTTGAATTTAGTTGACCATAAATTGTTACAGTAAACTAGAAATGATTTTACGTGTATGAAATTTCATGAAAATCAAAAATCAAACAAAAAAAGGAAAGCAACTCAAAGGGTCTTCTTGTTGATGTGATTTGTGAGACACGTGCTTGTGAATTAACTCTCTTTACTTTTTTATGACAGTATGGGACACCCGAGGTGTGATTTATATCTTTATCGTTCTCATCTTCGTAGAGAAACTGTGAAGTTAACAGGCTTTTCGTGATGCAACTTTAGCTAAATTGCATGAGTGACTTAAAAAGTTTTAAACGAGTTTGGAAATCTGTGTTGAATTACTAAATGCACAATTTCTTCATAATATTAACCATTACACTCGGGCAGTACTAATAATGATGGGATTGAGATGAAGTAATCAAATTGTGGCTACTGCATGCTGTACTGAATACTGATTATTCTTTAAAATTAAAACCAATTTGTACTCTTTCCTTCAATTTAAATCAATGGAATTTAAATTAATTCGTTGATTTTGATTAATTATTTACTTGAGAGTTTCAAAACTAAGAGAAAAACATTGTCTCAAGATGCCATCCGCTTCTAATCCAATGCAACAAGCGGTATTCCGAGGGTGTGTGGAATGCATACGGATGCTTGTGGAAACTCCACCATATTACAGGTACAATTTTATTGTATTTTTTGATTTTGTGTTTGAAGATTTTTAAGGAATTTCCTTGTTTACATTTTCTACGAAGACTTGATTTGATAAGGCTGAAAGATTGCCAGTTGTTGAACTAGGTCAATGCTTACAAAAGATTTCTGAATGTAATGAAACAGATTTGTATGAACAGATGGGCTTGAAATTTGAATTGAATAAGAATAAGAAAGAATGCTTGAGTTTTTTAGAGTGCCTCATGAGGATTGCATTATGAGAATTTTTTGGTGGCACAACAACAAAAAGTTTAGGTTTTTTGGGTACAAAACATTTTGGTATCGTTCTCAAGCTGGTAAAAACTCTTGTCGAAGTGTACCATCTTATATCTATTGACAGTCATGTACATACACAAAGATTTAACTTCGGATTAAGATTAAGAATATTTGCATAACGGATGACTCTGCTGTTTAAATTTTATCTCTATTATCTTTACCTAAACTAGATGTGTAAACTAGAAGGAACAAGTAAGTTAAAAGCATATTGACAAATGGGTACATTTTGACAGCATTTTCAAGAATTAATCAAGTTCGTTTTGATTGTTTTTAGTGTCAGATTTTCAGAAATGTTATTACATATTGTAAAAACAAAATTTTCCCTCCGGTCCTGTAACTTTAATTAAGCAAGGACTTTAAAAAAAGTTCAAATACAATTCAGTATGCGTATGGGGTAAGATTCATCTTAAAAAAGTTAAACAATGTGTTACAACTGTTAATTATTCAGAAGACAACCGATGTGGCAAGTTGCAATGATTCATATACCATTCCACGTAACTACCTTAAATTAATATTAATGCTCAGAAACAGAGACCTTATCAGAGCGAATGTTCATGCATAAAATTAAAATTAAAAAAATATATTACGCATAGTTGAGACGGTATTGTGTAGATAAATACTTGGATTTTGACATTTGATGTAGAATTTGGAAATGTTCATGTTGTGATTCAATATTCAATGTTAAAGCTCAAGCAAGATCTGTAAATTATTATACTTGAACAAAGTTTAAGGTACGAAACGTACAAAAGAGTAGACGTACCTAAAAGCATCAATATTGTGAAAAATCATTTCGCATTAATATTATAAGATTATAACCAAAGTATATCTAAATCACAAATTGTTTTTGAGTGAAATGTGGAAGAATTAGTAATATTTGGAGCAAAAACTACAATTTTTCTTTTATTGACCTCTTAAATCATTACTATATATTATATTATATTATGGTTTTGAATGCTTTGGTTTCAAAGTGCAGATCGTGCATCGTGATTCATGATACCAAGTGCCATAATATTTAACACAAGAATGTAGCTGATTTGTGTATTCACAATTTGCCAAGCGAAGGTTTTGTATTTTTTGCATCTTTCGTAAGTCATAAATGAATATTTTTGTTCGCACCTAACCAGCAAATAAATAATAATAACAACAAACCATGACAAATGGATATATGAATGATGAAAGTATCGTTAGATAAAGTGTATTCATGAAATTGAAAATTTGTGATGAAAGAAACATCTGTTTTCAGATGAGCTTTCATGGATAAACGGTAAAGATTAGGGGAACAGGGCACTATTTAATGTTATGACATAAATTTCAAAAACGTCTTATTCAAAATTGGGAGATGTGACTGATTTGACCCATTTTCGAATTTGAAGGTTTTTCGACCCTAAGACTCCATATTATTTGAAAACAGGCTATGAAAAAATCAATCCTGAGAAAATTTGGACTCCAGACAGACAGACAGACAGATAACCGGACGCCATTGTAATTCACATAAAGTATCTAACGATACTTAATAATATCACGTATTCGGAAACACTTTGCTCTGTCATGCAGAAATCTTTACCCTTCGATTGAATGAGTAATTCTATTGTTATTTGTGTTTACTTATAATAGTATTATAAAATTTCATAAATGATTTTTGACACAGACCATGTACCTTGCGTACAAAAAATCAGTCTGAGATTTAAAGAATTTCTTCAGAATTCTCTCATTATGTTTACAAGAAGATTGAGTTTACAAGATTTAATTTTGGGCTGATGAAACACGTTAATGAAACAAACGTGTGATTCCATGTCTAACTAATGCTTTTTGTAATTTATGTGAAACGGTGCAAAGATAGGTAGGTAGGTATATATTGAATTTAATATATTGTTGTTTATGGTCAATCAAAAAATTTACTAATAAAGTATGCTTGGTTGGAGCTAAAGAAGCAAATAATTAGTAAGAAGCTACGAAAGATTTTACCCTTCACCCTTTCCATATTTTGAAAGAACAACTGTAAACTATATCAAGCATAAACAATTTATTTTTTAAATACTGGAAATAATTCGTTGCGAAAACACTAATTATAGATTAGATTAGGTTTCTTATTCATTAGAATTTTGGAAAAACCATCCCACTTTTCGATTTGCTTCTGGTCTATCAATTCCTAGTAAAATATTTTACTAATAGTTGTATATACAGTTCCTTACTGTTACTGCAAATACTTCATTACTTATTGCGGTTAAAAAACTAATCCTTAGTTGCCTACACCTTATTTGCTTATTAACCACAATTGCAATTGGTGCAAGGGTGCCGGTAAACAAATAAGGAACTATAGAACTAAAAAGTGTGCTACTTTTATAGGAATCAATTAGAATTCAAGTCATCAGCATCCGTGAGAATTATGAGTGCACACTTTCAATTGTCATTTAAGAGAAGAATAGAGCTGATAATTATATAA
Source organism: Isotoma decorata (assembly GCA_034698605.1). NCBI lineage: Eukaryota > Metazoa > Arthropoda > Collembola > Entomobryomorpha > Isotomidae > Isotoma > Isotoma decorata. Next base: position 7,982 of record JAQGBU010001191.1, read on the forward strand.
TTATGAATGGCGTAAGTGTTGACTTAATGGTTATTGTTGTGGTGAGGGTTATGTTACACGCTTGTGCGCTAAATTTTTCCATAAAAATGTGAGTTGAGGCTGAGAGTAGTTTTTTCGTAATTTTACTAATTAAATGTTGAGAAACTTTTGAAGAAATCATTTAACCCCTTCAAGGAACTTTTTTAAATACTTGTACATTTTATTTAAGCACACCCTTCAATTATTTGATGGCTATATTTTAGCTAATAATGAAATACTGCTAAGTGCAAAGTACAAGCAAACCTTAGTTTTTAGTAAATTAAACAAGCCCTATAAAACAAAATATTTTCCAGAGTGTGAAGCTATCTCAGAGCTCAGACAGGCCAGTCATCAAAATATCATCTATTTTGAGCTTTTCTAATTGACATTTACCATCACAGGCGAAGAGGATAATAATTTAGAAATTCCCAAAGGTCGATGCATTTTTGTTATTTATTATAAATTCTACTACAACAACGTATAAAAATAGATAAGGAACTAGTAATAAAATATACTTTGTATTTTAGAAATATCACTGCAGCATAATGTTATCATAAAAATTATGTACTCGTAATATTTTATAAAATGAATCGTAAAAGCATCGAATAATATTATTGGTTTAAATAAAGATGAATGATTCTAGCATCTAAATCACAGAACTTTAGACGCTAGAAGTCATAATGCGTATTACTTGGGTGTATGTCGAACTGTCGGAAACAAGTCCTTTTATAATTTATTCTTCTAGAAACTATAGCTTAGTCCTCGGAAATGTAATTTACATTTAAACGAAGTTTCTTCTCGAGCGGAAGCCTTTTACGTCATGTAAATGATATTTGTTTTATGGGTCGTTCGGAATTCAGATATCGAATTGGTTTATGCTCATTTAGACGAATTGTACCTGGACAAATCACAAATGCAGTTTGTGGAATTGTAGTAATATTTTTTAGCTCATTTATGTCTCATCATTATCATAGTCGATTGTTTTTTATTAATGCTCAATAACAGAACAAACATAAACTTGCATTTATAATTCTGAATTGTACATTCCTTCTACTGCCAGCTATTTTCCTTGATTTAAAATGCCATGGCTCTTCGTAAAATAATTTGCGGAAGTCACTTCTTAAGGATAGGGTGTAACAAGAATTAATTCGAATTTGCAGTGGTTAGATTCAATAGGTAGATCAAAAGCGCTAATTAAATGGTTGAGAGTCAAGGAAAACTATTGCAGAAGATTAATCCTAAAGATGCTCTTTACCTTTCTACTACCAATGTACTAGGTTAGCAAAGCCCATTTGCCAAACTTCGTGTCCTCTGAATATACAATGAAAATTAGAAAGTAGTTCCTCTTTTTGCTATATTAAAGGATTCTTTTGTGATTACTTTTTGTAGCTTATTCAGAGGTTGCCAATTGAATCCATTCTTTAAGACATGGATGAGCTGTGGTGGTGACCACGTCCAAATGCTTTTATCGTATTTCCCTGTTATCTAAACATTTGTCTTTGAAATTATAATTGAACTATACAAATGATGTGATGATGTGGTTTATATAGGCTTAGGTATTAAATTGGCTGTCTATTCAAAATTGTTTTACAAAGGTAACTACAAATTGCGAATTTTTATATCTTCGAAATTGGCTGGGATTCTCTTAAATGATTAGGTACAATTTTAGCACAGTGCTAAAAAATAGACGGAAATTAAATAAATTATCTGCAAAATACTGTGCATTTACAGTTCTGGTTCAAAATCTTTCGATTTTACATGATTTGAGCTCTCCTCTTACCTTCAAGCATGCGATATGTATTCCTAGTAAATCTAAATTCTATTGTTGGTTTTCGAATTATGTTTTGGAATAAAACAGAAGTCCAATACCTTCTTAATTAACCCAATGACTCCATGAGCAACTTCAATTTCAGAGCATTTACAAATCAAATTGCACTTACAAGCACCCCCTTGCATTCTAATCAACATTTATCTGTCACAGAATGCAATTCTATTTACGAAAAAAATTTAACAAGTAAACGAGCTTGCTTAAGTGAGCTGGATTTATTAAATAAAAGTAAGGTCCCCACATGCCCTAGATTTAAAATGCGTAAGCAGAATAAATTATATATTTCTACTTGAAGTGTTGAAGTTGAAGTTACCTTGATTTATCAGAAAAGTTCAAGCATAAGCGTATTCTCACTTATAGAAGATGCAAAATTGATGTACGAATATTAGACGCATACCAATTTTTACAGTACACAGTAAATGAAGCGTACCTATTTCACGTTTGATCTAAATAAATTGGAAATTCAACCGAGAACCCAAAAAATGGTCTGATGAAGATACGACCTGATAGCTTATAGTTAATGCAACAAACCTGAGATTTTACGATGATGAAACATAGGAAGAGTCTTTTTAGCAAAAACAAAGAAAAAAAAAGTATGACATTGTGACGTGTGCCATGTGTCTCACCTTTGTTTGGTCTGATTCCAAATCCAAACTCCATAAAAGGTTCAATTTTAGCCGTCCATAGATAAGTACTATTGAATACAATGTTAAAAGGCCAGATTTCTTAAATAGCGAGATAAGCGGGTTATCTCTTTTTCGTCCTTAAGAAAAGCAAAGAAATTTTTAATAGAAAAACCAATCATTTACAAAATCAAGCCCTTAATCGACTTCCGTGTTTATCAGCACAGTAGCTTTCATAGTTCCATTTATTGTTATTCTTAGTTTATCAAACAATTTTGAAACAGCAACACTCGTCAAGGTCATAACTACAGATAAATTTTACTTAAGGTACCATTTTTGACTTAAGTACAAAATCATTAACAAAACTTAAGCTCCTTAATATGTTTATTGCCCTCTTGAAACAGTGAATTAATTTTCAAGTTTCCAATCCCATTTTTTTAACCACTAATAAGTAAGGCACCAAAGCCACAAAAGGTAGGCTTGAGTTGTCAAAGGTTAGCATTTATTTTTCTACTAAGATCTCCAATTCTTAGTAAAGTACGTTCAAGTAAGGTAGCTTAATAGCAGACATAAAAATTAAGGCAATAAATTATGGAATTTTTTACAGATGAAATCGCGGACTAATGACTACTTTGGGTGGGATCTTAGTTAATTTTCCATAGAAAGAGAAAGTTCACCACTGCACTGTTGACTCTGGGCTGCAACTTAACTCTAGTTACTTACTACTACTAACACTATTACTGTATTTATTTAAATTTTTACGAACTACTCACCAACCATACTTTATGCTTAGGCATACTTTACATGAGAGCTTTAATAGTCATTCAACTAACACATTAATTCAAGGGAATTTGCAGATTATGCCTCAAATTTTATTACGTATTACCTACTGACTGATAAAAACAGATAAAGATCTAAAGGAAAAGAGCAATTAAATCTCAATTGATACAAATTATAAGAAATCAGATCTTTATCTCCTTACGGTAGTTCTTTCCATAGTGTGAAGTGCAGGTGAAAAACAGGTATTATGTCTGATAAAAAATTAAAATCAACACCAAGTCAAAACGATAAAGATCTAATAATTATTATCGTTTAATTTTTTATCTAAAAAGTTATTACGTAAAATTTTATGACTTTTGTCTTGTTAACTTGTTCATTAAGCTGACAATTAAAATTAAACATTTAAACAGATTCGCTTTCAAGAATTTCATTTATTACTTCCCCATTTTTTATTTATAAAGTTTATTCGAACAAAACGGACATTTTCTTAGGATTTTTTTCAAGGATGAAGTTGATTGGCATCTTATTGATAAGTGTCTAATATAAATGTTAACAGATGTTGTCAGTCGTTAATTCTTATCAATAAATTGGAATCGTTTCAATGGAAAATGTAAAAATGCTTACACAAAATATGTAAGCATATGAAAATCAATCTATCTTCGAACCAAATATTCATGCAAAGTGTAGTAAATTTTAAAAAAGTTGTGTTCACTCGTTAATTGTTTGTATGCATTGATCAATTAAGTGTATAAAATAAAGTAATGGACAATAAAGTTTCTAGAAAATTAGAACCTATTTGACTACCCTTTAAATAATGAAGGTAAAAACGCAATGCATTGTTACAAATAAATCTGAACGCAACTTATAAATTTACGAATAGGATTGAGTGCAAACTTTTTCTTGCAGAAGGACAAAGAAAATTGACAACTATTTAATTTAGTGTGCATCTGCACAAAACTTTGTTTAATCTCAATATAAAACTCATTGAATTGAAATTTTCTAATCTGTACTTCTGTTATTATAAGTCAGCCTTGTTGCAAGTCCAAATCATTTTAATTGTATTTTTAAATGCATTGTATCTTCTTACAACTATTACAGCAGGTGTTTGCTTTCTATTCAGTTAATTAAGTCTTGAATACAATGTTACTTGAAAAGCTATAATGTAGAGTCAACATTAACTGAACATAGATGAAGACCCACAATGCATGGCTAAAATTCAATAAAATCCAAACAACCACATTAAACTTGAAACTGATCATAAAAATGTCAAATCCATAGTTGTTTATTTTATCCTATTATTGGCATCAATACATAGGCATACTTGTCATCGACCGGTCAACCTTAACATTGCATTGCTAGCAATTCAAAGTTTCATTTACCAATACCACACAATCGTTGTCATTACTTACACGTGGGTATGGTATAAGTGTACTAAAAACCTAGTTAAAAGTTTTACCATGTGCTGGCTAACTGATATATTATAGGATTTGGAGAGTATTTCAAATTTTAAATGTGATAAAAATAACACAGGAATTTGACATGGAAGAAAACGAAGTGTTCCACTCAGTGCCAAAATACTATAAAAATGTAATTAACAATAAATGTATATTTTCATTTTACATTCTCATCATCACACTATCATCACATAGTAAAATATCAGTGTTAATGTTCATCTCCTTCGACAATCATAATTATTGCAATTTACACTATAGCCATATAGCCATTTGGATAAGAATACGAGTTAAAATATTTCCTTCGTTCCGCTAAAGTTTTTCCTCTCTAAGATGACCCAGTTTTCCCCGTGTTAAAAGACTGTATTTGTCCCCTTCATATAATATATCATCTCATCATAAGGACATGCTATGAAATATGAGAGTAATAATAATAACAATAATGATAATGGTACACAGGACAGATTTGCAAATACAAGTGAGAGGCTTTTGTTAGGATTGTATTATTTCTGCTACTTTTATTCATAGTTATGGTTAATTACAGCATTCACACAGCAGGTGTGGACTACCAGGCGAAGAAAATGAAAATTTACTTGAAGGAAAGGAAAAGGTGGGTCAACTAAATAAGTTTGTCTTGAATGAAATGAATGCGAACGTAAATTATCGTCGTGGTAGGATACGAAGTGATGAAAAAGATGATGATGATTTTGATAAAAATACAGGATTAAAGTAAATTGAAAGCGAGTCTCGTTCCTTATTTGCTTAAGACTTAACTTACTTGTATTACATTCCATGGTTTGTAGTCAACACCTTAAAAAGCTCTAATTACTTGTTAAATCCGTATCAGTGTCTGCATGTTAATCAATGCATCATCTTAATTACCGTGGGATAGATGAAATCACTGCATATATGCATAATAAACCTTTTTAAGAGGATTTTGCTCTGTTAAGGAATTTTTAGATCTTGCTCCTTAAGTGCGTATGAAATCAAATAGGAAATTTAAAATTCGATTTGAATCATTTTAAATATGAGATTGCTGTCGTTAAGAATTCCTTAAAAATACTGTCAATTGTTTTGAATTTTCTATAATTGCTCATGTTTTTTTATTTATTCGAAATCTGTAACTCAGTTTTTTTTAAATTATATGATTGCATTTCAATGCTGGGATGTTGGATCAGTGAATACTGCGTGCATCTGGAATTATTATTAAAGTAAGATCAGAACTATGCTAAAATTCAAGTAACTGACAAATAGTCTGTTTTATACTGCAACGAATGAAAGGACAACAAAAATCATAAATCTCTCAAAAATTAAAAAATATACATAATATCCAATCCATAAAATGAATACAATGATTAACTGACAGCACATTGGCAAAAATACTTGCTTTGTATAAGCTGCCTTAATGATTAAATTGTTAGAAACTGTTCATAATAATCTCAAGTATAAATTTTCAGCCATACTATCATTAATTTTCCACCGTTGATTCGTTTAATTGTCTACACTTAAAGCGATGCATAAGTGTAAGTTTACAAAGTTGTTAAAAATTCAAGTTCTTTTTATTGCATTGCATAAACAGAATCGATTACAAACATAAATTTTAGGATAAAATCACACTAATAGTATAATTAAAATCTTAGAAAAAAGTAATTAAACAAAATAAAAAGTAAAAAATGAGCTTTCTTTTCAAAAGCATGTTTATGAGCTTACTACTCATAAAATTGAGCATTTGATAGACACCCAAAAGTCAGGGCATAAATAACTACATGTTAGGTATTCTTAATACTACCACCACAACAATCACTTGTATTATAGCGAGTAGTTAAAGAATAATTATAAACAAAATAAATTCCTATTCGTTTTACCAAGCTTATCGAAACTCTATCTAGAGTTTTGAGTGACAGCCAACAAGTCAAGTTCCCACCTCATTGATTTTTTTGGCATTATTTTTTCGTGTAGCTGAAATGGCTTCGGTATCATGATTTAAATCTTACAATTAACTAAAATTCTCCCTAAACTGACAGTATACG